>VMDR010001170.1:0-142904 GCA_007922815.1 Macrotus californicus
ATGTAGAAGCCAAAGAACTCATATATATGACCCATGGACATGAACTAAGGAGAGGGAGTGTGGGGGGAAGGGGTGTGCAGGGCAGGGGGTGGGGAGGAGATGGGACAACTGTAATAGCATAATCAATAAAATATATTAAAAAAATAAAAATAAAAAAATGAAACAATATAATGAATTGTTATTTGTTGACTCTCAGAGTGGCGAAGATAAGTAAAATGAACAATTCTGTGTTATGAAGAGGGTTTAAGATAAAAAAGAAATTCATATCCCATTATTGTCACAACTCTTCCTGAGGGGAACAATCCAAAATACATACCAAAATACGTAGCCCTTGACCCAACAATGGGGCCTTAATGCCCTGCACTTTCCTGCTGTACTCACTGGCTCCAAGCAAGCTCTTACAGCCCCAGAGAATGCCCCGAGACACAAAGCCAAAGGAAATGGCACACTGCAAACCAGGGCCAGGGCACTGTCAGTGCGGGTCCAATCTTGCGCAGAACTGTGGGGCCACCGTGGCTGAAATTAGGAGGCTCAGGGTTGCATGGTGGCACCCAAGGGGGCTGCTGCAGGAGGGAGGGAGGGAGGAGAGGCAAGCAGGTGCGGCTAGGGTGTAGACTCCAGGTGGAAAGATGAGCACACTGCTGACTGATGATTTCTGTTCCTACAAACAAGGATGAAAAGTCATCACCAGAGAGTTGGGGACAGGGACAGTTAGGAGAATGGAGACAGTGTGAAGAGGTATTCAGGAGGGCTAGCCTCTTGAGAAACAGGTAGGACAGCTAGGTGGTTTCGAGACCCTCTGGGCTGGTGGCCATGAGTTTTCAGTTGCCTGAGTGTGAGATGTGCATCAGCAGCTCCCAGCTGCAAGCAGACAGGATTAGCGTAGGCAGACAGTTGTGTTCAGCCAGCAGCTCAGCCCTGCCACTGATCTGGACAATGCAGTGCCAGAAGCCAAGGGAAAGCTGAACATGGAAAGCGGTGGCTCTAGCTACCTCATAGGGTTGTTCTGAGGACGGAATGCCGTGATGTGTATAACTGACCAGCAGTTTTCAGGTGCTAAATGTATATTCGTGCCCATCCTCCCCTTCCCGTCCCGTCATTTCCTGGCAGCACAGAAGCTGATGGAAATGGAATCTCACTGACCACCCCCAGAGGGCACCTGTTCCCACCCTCTCCCCAGAGCCCACCCCATCACAGCCTCCTTTCCTGTTGCAGAGATTGGTGTGGGCACCACTGGCTTCGGCATCTTCTTCATCCTCTTCGGAATATTCCTGTACTTTGATTCCGTGCTCCTGGCCTTTGGAAACGTGAGTGCCCCTGACCTGTGGACCACCCCTAACCTATCTGGGATCTCTATTGCCGGGGCCAGCCCTAATCAGTTCCTTCTGATTATGGCCACCCAGGGGTCAGGTGCCACCAAGCCTGGGCCAGCGAAGTAGCTGGGGATAGACAGCAGGTCCTGCTGGACAGAGAATCTGAGGACCCGGATCCTCACGCCAAGCTCTGGGTGAGGCTCTGTGGGGGCCAAGAGGAATCACATACTGTCCCTCCATTGGAATCCTACCGACTAGGGATAGGGATGTCACACCAACATACGTGACTGGGGAAGGAGGCAGGAGTGCAGCAAAATCACCATAAGACACACACATTTAATATGAAACAAGGTGCTTGGAGTAAAGAGAGTATACTCAGCTGGAGAAAGATGACAAGGAATTTGAAAAAGGAAAGTGGGTTTGGGGTTAGATAAAGCACTTCCAGGTGGATGGAACATGCTGGAAGAAAGCCAGACTCCCATTTGACAAGAGCCTGGGCACTCACTCTTGAGGGGTCACTAGGAACCAAGTGGAAGACCATGAGGGGGCCGGGTAATGGAGGGTCTGGAGTGTAATTCCATGGCCACCTAGCCTATGTAGGCCCCACCTTCATAACATGGAGAGAACCTCACTAGCTATCCCATCTTCCTTGGGAAGTATGATGAGGAATGAAGTCCTATATGAAGAACTGGTTGGGATCCAGGAAATTGGGTTGAATCGGGTGAGAAACTAGAGAACTTCAAAGTTCTCTTGGTCCAGCTCCTTGCCTCTGGGCAGTTTCATTCCTAACCAGCTCAAATTATCCACGACTCTGCAATTTTGCCACATGGCAGGGTCACCCAATCTGATATTGTCCCTCCTCAAAGAGTGAGCAGATCCTGCCCCACACCTGAGGGCCACTGCAGGCCTGGCCCTGGCCCTGGCCCTGGCCCTGGGGCGGGAGGGGGCTGTCCGTGCTCACATTCTTCTCCCTCTCCCTCTCCCTCTCTCTCTCCCTCTCTGCAGCTGCTGTTCCTGACCGGCCTCTCCCTCATCATTGGCTTGAGGAGGACGTTCTCCTTCTTCTTCCAGAGGCACAAGTTTAAAGGGACCAGCTTCTTCCTGGGGGGTGTGATGATTGTACTCCTGCGCTGGCCCCTCCTGGGCATGTTTCTAGAAACCTACGGGTTCTTTAGCCTCTTCAAGTGAGTGCAAATCCCTCTGGCCTGGGTGGGACACTGGGGCCTCTGAGTAGCTGGGATCAGCCCACCAGGTTTGGGTAGCACAACCAGCAGGGTGTGCAGAAGCTGAACTTATCCTGCAAGAGATGGGAACCACCGCAGGATTGAAAATGGGGAGGGGCATCGGGTAGACCCTTGGAAAGACCCCTCCAGCAGCAGGCTGAAGGATAAGTTGGAGTGATCTGCCTATCCACCAGCACATATTGAGTACCTGCTCTGTGCCCGACACTGTGCCCATCACCAGGGAGGACACACAGGGCCCACGCTCAAGTTGAATGATCCAGGTGGGGAGGAAGAGCAGTGAGCCAACATCTGTTAGACCCTGAACATGCACCAGTACCGTCATCATCTCACTTTGTCATCTCCACGACCCACTGTGGGTTGTCCTCTACAGATAAGGAAACCAGCACTCAGAGAGGCTGCCCCTGCCTGAGGTCTCACAGGTAGTGTGCAGAGGATGTAAACTTGATCCAGCTGTCCCTGGCTCTTGGCTCCTTATCCCTTGGCCTGTCCTGTGTCAGCCTGGGCCTGGTAAAAGGTGCGGTGGGACTCACTGAAGACGTGCAGCCACTGTCAGGGCCACAGTGTGTCCTACAGGAAGCAAGACCTGAGACAGGCCTTGAGGGATGGGCAGGGCCTAAGAGAGGACTGGAGGGCACTTAGGGAGAAGGAAAGGGTCCTAGGGGAGGTGGGGGTGGAGGGGAAGACTGGTAGTGTCTCTGTGGTGCTGTGGAGAGAGCAGGGGTGGGATGGGGGTGATGAGGGCTGGAAGAAGCATGGCCTATGGGATCCTGGGAAGCAGCTGGGCTCAGAAACCCCTCTGTGCTCATAGGAGCCCTGAGTCTGCTCTGTGTAGCCCTGTAGTCACCCTGATTAGCTGAATGCTGAGACCCCATAAGCATCACGTAGTGTGGCCTTGGAAATAAATTTCTCTCACACGTGTTCTGCCATCCCTTTATTTAATATTCAGACATTTGCTCAGAGTTAAATATATAAAAAGCACATACTATGTGCCCAATGCAGGGCTAGGTCTGGGGACATGGTGCTAAACAGGGAGAAACTTCCTAAGGACTTACAGTTCAATAGGGAAGACAAACTCTATCAGCAGTCAGACCAGATGTTGAGAACTTAGGGCTGTAAGTGGGGCTACTGCAGATTCAGTAGTTCAAAACCAAAGTCAACCTAGACAGAGACATTCTACAGCAGCATTGTGGGGGATAAATCAGAGTGATGAGAGACCCCAGGGATGCAGGCGAACCTCGGCAAGCTGGGCCCAAGAAAAGGACATGACTAAGGCAGGATTCAAATATCTGACCCCTGACCTCTCTGCTACACACAGGGCTCCCTTCCTGCTTCAGCCTAGTACCCCTTTGAGGGATCACACCTGTGTCCCCAGGCAGACCCTGTAGGGTGCGTTTGATGAGAGTGGGAGGCAGAGGTAGGAGGGAGAATGGAAGTGAGCACAGCCCCCAACAGCTAGCCCTGCCTGGAGCCCTGGGGACCTGCAGCAGGTGGTGACACCCATTCTGAGGAGAAGACAGTGACAATAATAAAAACAAACATTTCCCGAGCATTTCCTTGTGTAAGGCCCTAGGATATAGATACTATTACTAACCACATTTTACAGCTGGAAACAGATCCAGAGAGATTAAGGAACTTGTCCAAGTTTACACAGTGCTGGTAAGTGGTATAGCCAAGATTAGAACTCAAAGAGTCTGACCCCAGGACCTTCATTCTTAATCACTCCACTTGGCTGCCTCTAAAACACCAGGGGTGCAGAACCAAGCCTAGTCCTGTGCCTGGGGGCCTCTCTCTTGGGAGCAAAAGCTGGAGTCTTTCTGTGGACCTCAATCTTGCTCCCCTCTGTCTGCCCTCCCAGGCCATCACTGACCTCCACCCCTCTGTTTCTAGGGGATTTTTCCCTGTTGCCTTTGGCTTCCTGGGCAATGCCTTTAACATCCCCTTTTTGAGTGCGGTAAGTGCATCATGCATGTGGCTTGGTGGTGGGGCCTTGGGGTGGGGGGAGCAAATGGAGTTGGTAAAATTGCTGCCCAGGTGCAGGGGACCTTCCCCATCTCCCCTTGCACTCCCTTCCCCAGGTTGGCCTGCCTCAGCTCCTCTTCCCTCCCTGACCCACCTCCATTTGACAAAAGCAGATGAGGCTGAGGGGACCCGTGAGCAGCTGTGCCTAAGGGACGGGTATAGAGTATGGTGGCTATTAATAGTTCCTTATTAGAGCCACAGAAACAGAGACTCAAAGAGTCTAGGTGACCAGCCAGAAAGTGGCAGAGATTTCTGGGGAGCTGGCTGAGTCTGGGCCCTAGATGTGGAGATGATGTGTGACAGCTAATGACAGCAGGAAAACAGTGGCAGATTCTGTCCTCTCCTTGGGGCGGATATGGGGCAGTCGTCCCCAGTGCTTGCCCCCACCCTTCTCTGAAGCACCTGACAGAATACGGGCTCTCTGAGAAGACCAGCGAGGCCCTCAAGCCAGCACCTTGATGCTTTGCCAGCTGGGCACATCCCTGCATCCCCCTCCACGTCTGCACTTGGCACAGCCCCGACCTCTCAAGGCCAGCTTGGTAATAACTTAGATATTGAGTCTGCTCTCCTCTCTTTGTCTGCGGTAATGATTCTTGGCTCCAACAGCTGTTCCAGAGGCTTCAAGGCACCAACTCCATGGTCTGAACAGCAGAGATGAGCTCCTTGAACTTGGATTATTGGTTGAGGGGCTGGAAAGGAAATGGGGCACCCTCTCAGACCCTCACCCTGCACTGACTCATCTACCTGGCACACCCAAATCCAGAAGGAAGGATGGCGCCGGGTGACTGACCTCAAATTCCCGAGTCAACTCAAGAGGCCGTCAGGCAGCAGAGATCCAGGGCCCCACAGATATCGGACTGGGGCTGGTACCTCACCCCGCTCTGTATTTATGGGAGGAAAAGCAAAGATTAAATCCCCAAGCTGTGAGTGCGTCTGAGAGTCAAAGTCAGTGTCTCTAGCCTGTTAAGGCCATCTCCTGACTCAGGGCATGCCGATGTACACGTTCCATATAGTGAGGGGCGGGCCTGCCCTTATTGGCTCGTTTTTATCCTGATGAGTGACATAATGTGTCTGCAAGCCCCTATTGGCAGGAGGCATTACACAGGAGATGGGCATAAATCCTATGTGCTGCAGGAAGTGCCTCTCAAACATCAGGTGAACATCTACACGGTGCACCTACCAGGCAGAGCCTGTGCTGGCAGAGTTTCCTGTCTGAGGGTAAAGACATAGCCTCTGCCTTCAGAGAGCCCCAGTCTGACAGAAGGAATCGTCTCTGTCCTAGGGAGCCCCTCATCCAAGGGTAGAGTATTACTGCAGGCCCAAGAAAAAGACGAGAGTCCACTGCAATGAATACATTTAGTAAACATCTTTGAGGGCCCTCTGTCTCTGTACTGAGCAGTAAAGTAGGTGCTGAGAGAGAGTACAAACGGAAGGAGATCTGTGTCTGCTTTTAACACAGGGTACACGGCAATTACAAAATGCTGTGATCATGGGCGCCCAAGACACAAAGGAGGGATTAGTACCTTCCGACATGCCATGGCCTGGAAGTCACTTCTCTGCGTTCCCTCAGCACTCCACCTTCTAGAGCTACCACTGGATCCTGCTTTCTTAGACAGCTGCTTGCAGACCTGTCTTGCCCATCTGACCATGCTGTCTGCATGTCAGAGCCCTGCGTGGAGTGAGTGCTCAGTAACTGGGGAAGGAAGGGAGGAAAAAGGAAGGCATCCCCTCATCACAGATTACAGCCCAGGAGCCCCCTTCTGGTCTGAGCTGGGGACATGTGGAGAACCTGGAGCTCCTGGGTCCCACTGTGGCCTTCTCCTCTCCCTCATCCCTTTCATGATGCTCACTTCACACTGGGTGTATTGGTGGCTCTTGTCTGGAGGGAGACTGGTTCATACTGACCCCTCACCACACTCTTCCTCAAATAGTCCCTTTCCACATTGATTGGAGCACAGTGGGTCTCCTACTGTGTGGTCTGGGCAGGGCGGGGGATGGAGGAGAACAAAGAACTCACAAAGCCAGCCTTGGAGGGTTTTGGAGGGGACGAAGAAGCTGATTTCAGGCATGAGAGCCAAGAGGCAGGAGACAGCGGTGTCCCTCTAGGAGGAGGGAGAGGGAGACAAAGGGAGGCCTATGCCTGGAGACGTCACCCTGGGCTTTATAAGAGCCAGGGATATGATTAGAGAGCTGGCAAGAGCGCGGCCAGCTCCCTCCCTACGGGTGTCCGCCCACCTAAGAAGTGTCATCAGCTGAGACCCTGCAAAGCAGCCACCCTGCCAGGACCCAGACGGGACCCAGGACACAGCCAGGTAGGCACACTGCGGCATCCACACTTGGGGAAGGGTCTGCCCAGGCCCAGGGAGGCTCCCCGGGTGGGAGCGGGAACTTAGTTCCAAGACTGACTGATGTGTCTCAGGAAGGCAAAGGGGGTGCTGATCAGTCCTAATTATAAGGTTGGCCAGATTATCCTGGGGTGTCTGGGTAAATACATTGACTTGTATTTGTGAAGTCAGGACCCTCCCAAGGACTCCTCTTATTGTGACAGGAATAATTGCAATGAATGAATGAAATGTGATTCATTGCAATTATTGAATGAAGTTTGTGGCTGGGATCAGAGGCCACAGGAACTTTTGGAGGGAAGTGGGGAACCACTCGGGGCTCATGAGCTCAGTGGGTCTCCTCTGAGCAGTTTTTCCAACTTATGGCTGGCAAATACCCACCCAACTAAAGAGCCCATCACACCTTGCTAGACCCCTGCACTAAGAAGGTTGCCCCAGAAGGAAGCCACCCCGGGAAGGAAGCCACCCCTCTTCAAAAGCTTTCTGGCCCTGCCTGAAATTTCTCTGTTACTAGGCACAAAAGCCCCTGAGATAGGGGAGCCACAAAAATTACCCACAGTGGGAAAGCCACTGTGGTCCCTTGGAAGCTGACGATTCTTTTCTAGGCAATTCATTTCTACCACATCTGTTGGGAGTTGGGAGAAGGCACATGTGTGTGTCTGTGTGTGTGAGTGTCTGTGTGGTGGGAACAAGTGGCGGGGACAACCAGCCCTCTCACTCGGCGCCACAGTAGGTGCTATTTACGATGGGGAGGAGGCGATGGGGCTAGGTGAGAGGCGCACAGAAGGGGCCCTGCCTTCAGCCACACAGCCTACGCACTGCTCCCTTCCTCACTCGCCCTCCTGCTTTTGTGGAGCAGCCAGAATGCTCCATCTGAAATGCAAGTCTATATACATTCCTCTCTGTCTCAGACCCTCTGGGGTGAAGCCCCTGTGTGGCCCTTCCTTAGACCCGTCACTCTCTCCAGCAAAGCCCACCCTCCTGGCAGGTTACAGGGCCTGCAGTTCCCTCCACACCCAGCCCTGGCTGGCCTGCCTGCCTTCCGTATAAGCCTTTATTCATCGGCCTGACTCTTGCTCAGAAACTCAGCTCAGGTGCCACCCTCTGCAGAAAACCTACCTGGACCCTCCAGGACAGGCTCCCATAGTCTCCAAAGCCCCCTGTGTACCTACATACCTTCAGCCTGTCATGTATGGTGTTACTTTTGTATGGTCTGCTTAGGACTCAACTTCTTGTGCTAGACCTCAGATGATGGTTGAGCAGCCGACAGCAACCCTGTGTCTTTGTACCTGTGCACCCAGCACAGCACCCAGGCAGTACTCAAAGATTAATTTCCAAATTAAACTGTGCGTGCACAGTTCGCAGCCACAGAAAATGATTTTATGCTCTTCTCTCCAGTGAATCAATCCCACCTCTACTTCCTGCCCTACCTTAATGCAGGTGTAGAAAGCTGCGGTCTAAGGTTCAGGGTGTCACCGAATCAAAGTCTGCAAGGATAAGTGGCTATCTGCGGGGACAGTCGGTGGCCATTCTGACCCAACGGTCTCATTTTACAGGTGGAGCACCAAGCCCCAGAGATGGGGGTGACTTGTTGCCATCTCACAGGGAGGGTGGGCAGAGCTGGGGTCAGATCCAAGAACTTCTGATCCCACTTCAGAATTCTCTCCCTCCACCCCATGCCTGGGTCCTGAAGGGAACAGGAAGGGAAAGGGGAGTGGGGGCAAGAACAGAAGGATGGAGGGGGCTGAAGGGCACACATGGTGGTCCTGACCGCCCACTGGCCCCCTCACCAACCCGAGTGGCTCCAGCCTTTAGAGCTGGCGTCCACGCCCTTTGGCTCCACCTGCAGCTCTCTTGCCCCCCCACCCACCCACCCATCACTTGTTTTTAATCATGTTTGCTGGACAATCTCCAAGTGTCTGATGACTTTTTCAAAGAGAAATTAGACTTGGGAGCTGGAAGAGATGGGAGGGGGCAGGAAAGAGTAAGGGAAAGGGGTTGAAGTGAGGGTCAGGGTACGCAGATCCCATTTCTACAGCCAAAATTATGAGGTCAGTTCACTGCATACCCTCTCAGAGCCCACAGAGAACAGAATATGGAGACAAGTGACCTGACATATTAGGAAAAGGCTTTTCTTTCCCCTGAATTATAGGCAATAAGACAATATAACGATGGTCTTCTGGCTGTCAAAGCCTACACAGAGAGCAAGATCATTGCCTTTCTTTCTTTTTCTCATGAAAAAGGAAAAGAACTAAGTTTCTATTACAGCAGGAGGAGCTGGGCCAGGTTAGTGAAGGCACAGCCCCCTGGGGAGGGTGGAGCCCAGGACGTCATGGATTTATGCAGAGCCCAGCAGGGGGAGGAAGCGCCTCAGTGTCCTCCACATGGTGGAGCCCCTTGCCCCACTTCACTTCACCCCTCCCTGCTCACTCCTACACGTAATATCTCACCCCTCATTTCTCCAACATTTCTCTCATGCAACCCTGAGATTCAGAATTCTGGCCGCTTTCTAACCTGAGCAATCCTGCCCCTCCCACCAATAGGGATCCCTCCTTCTTTCCTATGCTGACTCGCCTCCAGGAAGCCCTCCCTGGTGACCCTCCCCTAGCATGAGGTCAGCTTTGACTAGACTGCACGAGTGGTCTCAGTCCCATTTCCACCAGGTGTCTATTCAGACCCCTTCGTCCGCTGGGGCCTCCAAGGGCATCTCCTCTCCTCCCTTCACACTGGGCTGTGTCCCAGCCCCCAGCCAGGGCCTGTGCCTGACCTAGTCCCTCTTCCTTCTCTCTGTTTCAGCTTCAGGACACTTCTAGGACCTGCGCCTTCTCACCAGGATGAGCCTACTGGCTTCTTGGCAGCTGATGCTTCTCCTCTGTGCTATCTCCTTCAGGGAAACCTTAGAAAAGGTGGTGCCCATGGAGAACCCTAGATCCACAGGTATGTGTTCTCTGGGAAAAAGGGTGGAGGGGAGCGAGTTGTTTCAAAACGAAATTTACCGCATTTTCCAGATCATGGCTAGGCCGTTGATGTGGGTTAGACAATGTACTTAATGGAAACCCAGAACTGGCACATGCAAGTCATTCGGTGAACCCACTAACCTTGCAGGGCGGGGTTGGCTCACCGCTATGGGCCGTAGAAGGCTCCCCCAGGAGCAGGTGCTTGCTGACCACCATGCTCCTGCCGGGTTTCTCACACCGCGTCCTCTGCTCCGTGCCAATCACCTCTCTGGGCAGATCTGCTTGGGAGGAATGTATTATGCAAGCTTCTTTCATCGGTGTCCTCGGTCCCATTATGGGGCGTCTGAAAAACCAGAACCTAAAGGACGGATTCTGTCAGCCTTGTAGGCTCGCGCTGGTACTGATGAGCCGGAGAAACTGAGGCCCCAAGATGTAGAGACGCTCCCCAGTCACTCAGTCAGATGCTGCAGAAGCCCAGCAGGTGCAGGGGCTCCCCGAGAGGGTGTCTCTGAGTGGCCAGGAGCTGTGGGTGTGTAACACTGCTGGGTTCAGCTTTCTGGGCAAACCAGAAGTGTGGCTTATCCTCCCAGGCAGCCCCTCTGGCTAGGGAACTGGGAGCATGGAGCACATCTGCACATGTGATATCGCTGTGCCCATAAAATATTCCAGAACAAAGAGAACATGGCCCCCAGTGTCCTTTGCCAAAAGTGTTTTCTCTCCTGGGACCAGATGTCCTTTCTGGGTGAAAATAACCTCACGATTGCCCCGGGGACATTGCGTTTGCCGACTGTTCTTTGGCAAAAGGCTTTAGATGAGGCCACAAAAGGTGGCCCCAGAAGTGCTTCTACTGCTGGGATAGCAGGTGTGACTGGGAACAAAACCGTCGCCCCTCCCATCTCAGCCAGGCCCCAGGCAGCGTGGGAGGGCCCTCCTAGGAAGACTGTTGTGAATTCTGGGCCATACCCACACCCCTCTTCTCCAAAGTATGCCAGGGCATTGAGGAGTGGACCTCAAAGCCAACCACCCCTGCAACATGCACCCACTCACACACCGGACCTCATTTCTGCTCATCTCTTGCCACAATTGGCTGGGGTCATTGTGTACTCAGAGATCACTGCACTATTTTACTGCCGAAATTATAGTGCACTTAGTGAGCCTTGCATGTGGAGTGCCTTCCAAATTAGCCTTGTTAGCCCTCAGTATAGAGAGGAGAGATTATACCCAAAATGCGGGAGGTGAACTGGTTAGGGTGACCCTGATAATTTTCTGTTTTTCACTGAGTCCTTATATAGCTTATTTAGGGGGCTACAGTTATCGGGGGTTGTGGGGGCACAATGATCTTAGCTTCACTTTCTTGATTTCTGTAACTACAAGATTTCGTTAGATTTTATACAGTTAACAAGCGTTTACTGAGGCCCTATGGCGTGTGAGGCCCTGTTTCAAGCGCTGAGATAAGGAGATGCACGAACATGGCCCCACCTGCCCAAGGCCCCACAGTCCAATTGAGGAGCCTGATGCAGAAACCAGGCAGAAGGCCAGGCAGTGAGCCGAGCTCAACCTCTAGCAAATATCTTAGTTTTCTTTATTTCCAGGCTCTACCCTGTTTGATTCCTATAAGGAAGTAACTTCTTTTTAAAAAATATTTCATTTCCTTATTTTTAGAGAGAGGGGAGGGAGGAAGAAAAAGGGAAAGAAACATTGCGGTGACAGAAAAGCACCAATCAATTGCCCCTCACACCTGAGTGGGCACTGAACCTGCAACCCAGGCACATGCCCTGACTGGGAATCAAACTGGCGACCTTTTCCTTTGCAGATGGAGGCCCAACCAGCTGAGCCACGCCAGTCAGGGCAGGAAGTAATTTCCTATAAAAGACAGTGAAGATAATTCTGGGAAACATTTGCAAACAAAGCTGTATTGAAAGCGGGAGGAACAAATGGCCTAACCACCAAGCTCAGATGCTGGTGGTCCCCGCTGGCGCTGAGCTCCGAGTCTCCTGGAAGCCAAGGAACAAAGGGAAACACAGGATGGGGCTTTGGGTAGGTGTTGAAGGAGGCTCCCCTGGCCTGGTCTCACCCTATGGCTCTGTCCTAGGCCAGCAGCTCGGCCCCCTGTCTCTTCTGGAGGCCTGGGAGCAGAGCCCACGCTGCGCGGCCCGAGGGAGCGAGGTGGGGTCCCGGAGGCCAGCCTCGTGCATGCCCCGCAGCCGCCTGATCCCAGCCCTGCGGGGCGCAGCGCTGGTGCAGCGGGAGAAGGACCTGCCTGCCTACAACTGGAACTCCTTTGGACTGCGCTATGGCAGGCGGCGGGCAGTGCCCCAGGACGTTGCCCGGGGTCAAGGGACTTCCAGCCCTGGACTGACAGGGGCTCTGGGGGCGCAGAGTGGGAGAGGGGGGCAGGCAATGGGAGCAGGCCTGGAGTTTCCGGTTCTGAATCAATAAAGGAAATGCCGCCAACTTGCCCACCCGTTGTATGATTTGTGGCTAATTTTTGCAAGCAATGCTGATGAAACTGTTCCCCTTCTCTCCTCAAACGGCTCTTTAGCTGGTTCTAAGGTTTTAATATTATCAAGGGCAGTGGTTTTCAAAATAGAGGTACTAAAGGACCAAGCTGTTTTTTCCCAGGGCAGATCAATACTTCTGAGACAGACAGACAGACAGACAGACACACACACACACACACTTTCTCTCTCTCTCTCTAAAAAAAGTGAAAAATTTAAAAATAACTAAAGAGAAGCCCAAATTATATGCTGCTTGGGTGTTTCAGCAATATCAAATTTCTAGCCCAGATGTCTTGATCTTGGACTTCCCCAAATCCAGAGCTACGAGAAATTACTGTTTGCTAGTTAGGTTCCCCAGAAGAAGGACACACTACGTAAGTAGTATTCCATAAATTCTTAGGTAGGAAAAGAACATAGCAAAACAAAACTGGTGACACAGCCAGGTAACGACTGAGGTTTGGGAAACGGAGGCCTGGATGAGAAGGTTCCAAGGCCTGTGCCGGGTCAGGAAGCAGCTGGAGCTGGAGGAAGTGGTGTCTGCATGGTGGAAGGCCTGTCTCCCAAAGACCCCACAACAATCTTGCTGAGGGAAAGGAATCCCGTAATTGCCCCAGGCCAGTTCCTGCAGCCCCCAGCAGGAGCCACTTAGGGGATCCAATCCTGTACATACCAAAGATCTGGTCCTTGGCCGGGGAACTACATCCTAGAAGAGGCTGCCCAAAAACTTGTTCTTCCTTCCAGCGCTCGGCCAGGCTAGACCAGGTACAGTGGCAGCAGCAATGGCCTTCTCAGGAGACCCCAGGGACCAGAGAGCCAGCCCCAAAGTCATGGGCCTTAAGACAGATCTGGACAGCAGTTCAGGCGAGAAGTGGGCCCACCATCAAAAGGCCGTCCTCACAGCTCTCAGCTCACTCTCATTATCAACTGTGCTTGTGGGGAACAGCTCTCCCTGGCAGTGCCCCCGTGCTGCTTCAAGCCCCCAGTTCCAACCTAGCACCTGTCACCCCTGCAGTGAAGACCTATACATCTTGCTCTGTGGGGACAGCCAGCCCCATCTGACCCAGGAGGCCCTCTGAGTGGTGGGTGCCTTGCCCAGCTTCCTCCCCAGTCAGCCCACTCTGCCCCCAGGACACTCCTGAATCCAAGGGAAACCCCTTGAAGATGGTGCCTATGAGGCCTTTCGTTTGGGGAACAGTCATGAGCTTGCTCAAAGCCTTCTCCTCCTGGGTCTGTGGGCAGGCAGACGAATTGGAAGAGCCTTACCATGGGAGGAAGAGGTCAGCAGGCCGGGCTCAAATGTCCAGGGGCTGCCATTCCCAGAGCCTACTGCCTCTTTGTCAGGATCTACAAAATGCCAGGAAGCTTATATTCTTAGAGGAGGGGTATGAGGTGTGGGGAGGGGAGGGAAGAAGGGTTAAACCACCAAATAAAAATGGTTTTGAACAGTGACCAAAAAATAATCGAATTTTTATAAAATTTTCTGAATGCTATGCTCTTCATTCTTCGATTTGCAGAGGGGCCTGAGCCACAGCCCACACTGTGAGTAAACCTGATCTAGGCCAGCGAGAGGCACATGGCTTAAGTGCCTTCCCCTTCCCTGGGGAAGTTGTCGGCCAGTTGGACAGCCTGATGTAGAAGATGATGCCAACCACTGTCCTGTCCACTGGGGCTTAAATGTCACCCCATCCTCACAGTCAGACCTGTGCTGGGTGCTCAGCCCCAAGTCACTGAAGTCCCATTCTGTGTGTAAGGGGTGTCAGCAGTGACCTGGGCTATCCATCCCGCTCCCCACGGGAGCCCTGGATGAGTCAAGTACTTTACACATATCGCTCACTCCTCTGCATGCTTGTAACCACCCAGGGAGCTGGGCATGGTACACCCATTTCATGGGTGACAACCCTGAGGTTCAGAAAGATCTCACACAAGGCACACAGCCACTGCAAACGGCTCTCTGAAATGGCAGGGTTTCCATCTCAGCCATGGTTGGCGTCAGGAAAGGTATGTCTGTCTTGTGGGGACATTTCTGTGGGCCCCCAATACCTGGGGAGTTGGAATTTCTGGAGGGAAGAGTACAGTTTGTCAGCAGGCAAACTCCAGAAAATCCCTCCTTCTGCCCACAAGAAAACTTAGCTGCTACCTCTGCTTGGTCTAGGATGAAAGCATTCTTTCCCATAAGGATTATGGGGACCACTTACCATCCTGTGAAGCACCACAGTATTCCACCAATTACGGAAACCAGGACTCCATAGATTAGAGTCAGAACCTTGCTGCTATGGCAATGAGATAGGCTGCCATGGGAACATGAAAACCTGTCCCAGCCCATCTCTACCCTGAAACTGTTCCCAGGACCTCTGAAATTATCGATGCTGCTGTGAGCTCATGTCATAGCATGGCATGGCAGGGGGGCGGTTTTTATTTGGAAAGGCAGTGCATCCCCTCAAGCAGCCTGGGGTGTCTCCACCTCAGGGAGACAGATCATAAACCCAACACCCGTTTTGTTAAGTGAATTATCTCCTGCTCCCTAGACCAGTCTTTCCTTGATAAAGACTGTGGTAGGAAGAGGCTGATGGGTCTGTGAAATCCACTCTTAGCCAGCGTCATTTACAAAATTCCCAGTGACCCCCTCTCACCCTTCTTCAGAGCCTAGGTTAGACACATAGGCAGTGGAAGTGCATGTCACTTCGGGGGCAGGAGAGTGAAACGTGTTCTCTGGTATGAGAGGCATACTGTGGGTGTGTGAGAGGGGTAACCATGAGAAACTGTGTGCGTGTTCATAGACATGTGTCTGGGTGACCCGTGTGTGGGGTGAGTCCTTCTAACTATGTTTTGGGACTTATCAGCTCCCACTGCTACCCCAGTCCCTCCAGGATGTCCATTCTAGCTGACTCAGCAGGTAGCAGGAGGAGAGCTGGGTCTGCCTGTCCCATGCTCCTTGTCACAGGACTACTGCCTGTGAGACTCTGGGCTTTGAGGTTCTTGGCCCATGTCTTTCATTTCATGAGGCTCCCAGTCTGGCTCTGAACCTGCCTCCTGGATTGGAGGGAGGGCGAAGGGCAGGTTGGAGGCTGTGAGGATTTTGAATGTTGCTGACACCAGGGACCTCCATCCCCCCTCCTTAGACTTTCTGAGTGGGCTCAGAGAGCTAGGGGACCAGAGCCACAAAACCTGGAGATAGGGCTGCCTTGGGACACTCAAATCCACTCCTTCCTGGGGGTCTCTGGACATTCCCCAAGGGGCAAAAAAAACAAACCACCCAGGGAGGCCTGGAACTCCTTCACTGGGAGATGGAGAGGTAGGAGGGCCTCTTTCCAGGCTCCACTGCTTTGGGTAAGTCTGTTATAATAGTAGGGAGCTGGGTTCATGCCCCTGTGCAAAGGAACATGGTGGGTGGGGCTGGGAGGGATGCAGGGAAATTTCTGCTTCTAGTACCACTCTCGATAAAATTATAAGCAATGTTTGAGTCCCTGTGGTGTGCTCAGCACAGGGCTATTCCATTTCATCCTCACAACTGGGTGAGGTGGGCAGTGCTATCCCCATTGTGCAGAAGAGAAAACCGAGGCTCAAAGAGATTAGGTGGTATGCCTAAGGCCACATGGCTGGAAAGTTATAGCACCGAGTAGACTGCTTTCCAACTCCACACACCACAATGTCCCTATACACTGCGGGGGTGTCAAACTCATTTTCACCGGGGGCCACATCAGCCCCACGGTTGCCTTCAAAGGGCCGAATGTAATTTTAGGACTGTATAGATGTAGTTACGAGGGGCAAGGAGCTCAGTGCTGCCGCTGGGTGGAAACAAGGTGCCGGGCCGATAAACCAAGGGGGAGGCCAGCCCGCCGGCCTTGTGTTTGCCACCTCTGTGCTACAGCCTTTCCTTCCTTTCTCTGAAGCCCACTGAGGGGTGGAGCTAACCTTCTTCTTGAGTGTCTTGTCTTGGGAAGCAGGGCCGGCAGTGAGTTCAACCCTATTGCTTCCCTCTCCAGACTTTCGTGACAACACAGGTGAAGTCACCAACCCCCAGAGCACACCTCCTCCCCGAAACCTCCCGCCAGGGGCCAGGCATCGGAACCGTGACTCTGTCTGTCTCCTCTCTCTGGAAGCAGCTTTCCCTGGTCCAGACTTGATCACAGGCAGGGGTCAGAAGTCATGTCCACGAAGTGTCCATGAAGCGCCAGCATGCCCTTCCCGCTTCAGTGCCTTCCCCCACGTTACAACCTGGGGGCAGGAGTTGGTTTTGATTGTTGGAAGAGCCTGGACATAACAGCCCCCACTTTCCTCAGCTTCTCAGGTTTTTCTCGCCTACATTTTCTCTAAAGCTGTCCAATATAGTCAACAACTGTCCCTTCAACAAATGACTTCACAAAATGTTTTTAAAGATCCCACTTTTGACACATTTCATGTGTGCTTACTCCCCATGCCCCTTAAAAGACAGCAAAGGAACAAGAGACGTATAAACTCTCAAGGGCAAAGAGAAGGAAGAAGAGACCACGGCAGATGAGAAATGACAACCAGACTCTGAAGGTGGAATTAGAGGGAGGATTTGGCAGAACGAGTGAAGCTGCCCTCGGAGCTGCAAAGGGGGTTCCTGAGGGGACACGACTGACTCAGCCCGGACCGGGCCTCGGTACTTGGAGGTGTCTGGGACAAATCCTGAGCTGCAAATGGGGGAGCGGCTAGAACTGTGTAAACGGGGAAGCTAGACTTCCCATACCCCCTGTCCCCCGCCAACAGAGCCGGGCTATCCCACCAGCCCAGTGGGAAGAAAACTAGAGGCTTTCTCCAGAGGACACAGCGGCGACCTCCAGTCATGGGGACACAATACAGCAAGGATGGAAATGCAGAGAGGCTGAAAGAGAGAGGGATTATGTGAAAGTCTGTCTGGGTGAGCCCCAGCTCTGTCCCAATCTCTGTTCCCAGAATTAAAGCACCAGGTGTTGCGTCCCCAGACAGGAGGGAGATGGCCCCACAGTAAAGACCTCTCAACATTGGCATTGGAGGGTGTCTGAGTCCATTCAGGCTGCTAGAGCAAAATACCGCAGACTGCATGGCTTGTAAACAACGGACATGTTTCTCACGGCTCTGGAGGCTGGAAGTCCAACATCAAGGGGCCCTAGATTCGGTTCCTGGCTCACAGTCAGCTATCCTCTCTCTGGCTGTGTCCTCACATAGCAGAGCTCTCTTTTATACGGGCATGTATCCCATTCCTGAAGGCTCTACCCTGGGGCCCTAATCACTTCCTGAAGGCCCCTGCCCTAAATGCCATTGCGTTGGTGTGTGGGGACACAAACATTCAGTCTATAGCAATACCCCAGGGAAAAGGCAGCTCAGACCCCCTCTAGGAGCCCTGCACCTGCACACTGAGTTTCTGGGCCCCCCACCTGTCTCTCAGCCATGAGTGGAGAGCCAAAGTGTCTAGAACAGCTAAGAAAGCCTCTAGTTTAGAGGCAAACACCAAAGTGAACAAACACAGAAACATTTAAAAAAATTAGCATGTAATTAATATCTTCAGGGGACATAAAACAAGTCGTAGATGCAATAAATATAGGAAAAACCAAAGAATAAGAAAGGGCTCTTGGATGTTAAAAATTTAGGTCGATTCATTAGAAAGAAACATCTGGGGGAAAAAAAGAAAAAGAGAAAAAATTTAGGAGAAAATTTTTAAAGAAACAGAAGAGTTGGAACATAAAGTTAAGGAAGTCTCCTAAAAGGCAGAAGCAAAAAGGAATCAAGGGATAAAATAAGAAACTTGGGGAATAAGCAGAAGCTGCAACGCCCCGCTCACGTGAGCTCCAGAGAAAGGAGAAAAGGGGAAGGGAAGAAATGGGCAAAGAGCTGACGCAGGACGCTGTTCCAGAACGGAACGATGTGCATCTCCGGGGTGAAGGGAGCCGCTGCATGCCCAGATGACCAGTGGGAAAGTCGGTAAAAGCCGCTAGAGATGAAACCATAGAAGAGCGAGAATACAGACTTGTTGAAATTATAAGATATTGGGAAACAACCTCTAATTTCAGAGGGAAAAGACATTTCACAACTAAATTCTATTCACAACTAAACTATTAAGAGTGAGGGTTGAATGGAAACATTTTTAGACATGACAGGACTGGAAATGTTTACTTCTCATGTGCCCTTTCTCAGCAAGCTTTGGGAGCGTATGCTCAGCAAAGGTGTAAGCTGCGGAAGGAAATCCCTAGAGCTTGGACTCAGAGCCACGGAGGAGACAGAAGAGATGCAGCGTACAGATAGCAGTGTGCAGCAGACCCAGGAGCACGGAGCTCCGGAGCTCCGGAGCTCCGGGGTGGAAATCCCACAGGGTAGAGAGGGGCTTCGGAGTGTTTGGGCCCAATTCACAGGATCACAGAAAAACAAGGAGTGGAGTACAAACACAGGGTGGTGACTGTGGGGAGATGGAAGAGGGTATGGAGGGACAAATGGTGATAGAAAAATATAAAATTTAAAAAAAGAGAAACAAGGAGTGGGAAAAATGGGGTGGAGGACAGTGATGAACTTCATGGAAAGCCAAAAGTTACACAAGAAAGTAAATGTAATCACAATACATGAACAATAATTATGATCATGTAAATACTGACTTTTGATTTTCCCAAAATTGAAGGGTCAGAGTATAAGAGAAAGAAATTCTCACCTGCCATAAAAAGATCAATATATAGCCCTGGCTGGTGTGGCTCAGCGGATTGAGCGTGGGCCTGCAAACCAAAGGGTCGCTGGTTTGGTTCCCAGGCAGGGCACATGCCTGGGTTGCACGGGCCAGGTCCCCAGTGGGGGTGTGTGTGAGAGGCAACCACACATTGATGTTTCTCTCCCTCTCTTTCTCTCTCCCTTCCCCTCTCTCTGAAAATAAAATCTTTTTTTAAAAAAGATCTATATAAGGTATAACATGGAAAATTTAAGAAATGGCAGTATAAGCATACCGTTTAGGAACGTGGACCACCAACGAGAGCGAAATAGCAAGACTGGAAAGGCACAGCCTCTGTCAGTGGAACAGGACTGGGGGCAGACTTGCCTCTGCTAGTTTTCATTATAAGCCTTTTAGTTCTGTTGATTTTTAAAACTAGAGCATTTGTTTTTCTGATGAAAAAAATAATAGAAAAGAGGGGAAGGAGAGAGGAAGAGTCCATTTCCTGGGAAATGCATTTTGGGGACACAACCACTTACCCTAACAGCCCTCCCCCAGCCCAGCTATCCTTCTGCTGGTAACATTCTTAGCACACAAACCCCTATCTCCTTCCTGTCAGAACCACCATCCTGCGCCCCCGAGCCCCCCCTCCCCCAGCACACACACACACTCCTCTGGGCTGCTCTGCTGTCATGCCCTCCTCTGGAAAAGGACTTCCCAGTTTAAGCTTTTCTGTGATGAAACAGACCCCTGGTGCCATTCAGGGAAAAGCAGTCTATGAAGTGTCTAGCTGTCAGGACTCGGAATATGGTATCTGGCCCCGCTGCACTGGATGTGTCTCATTTCAGGAACACCCTTCCCCCAGGCTCTCCGCCAGGCCCCCAGCCCCTTGGCCAGTCCTCTCCCTCTCAGGCCCCTGCAGCTCTAAGACCTGTGTGACCTGCCTTCAGTCACCCTTTGAGCAGGCCTCAGGTTGGGATCACCCCAACCCTGTGTCTGAATTCCTGTTCCTTCAAGGTTCCCAGAGAAGGATGCTTGGTCCTCTCCCCCATCCCCCTGCTCAAGGTTGCCTGTCCCAGCCCCAGTGCCTCCCAGAGCTCTCCATTCATTACTCCTTGCAGAGGGTCCACCCACACAGGCAGCCCTGGCTTCTTATTAAACTGCACTCTGGGTCTTTCTTTTCCTCTCAAGGCCCCATCTGCTCATCTCTGCTGAGCTCAGTGCCCCCATCTAATTGAAAAATTCCTCAGAGGAGCCAGCTGGAGCCTAAGCATGATGTGGGGCGGGACACAGGTGGAACAAAGGCATGTCCATTTTTTTAAATCTCTTCTCCTGCTTCCCCATTTCCTTTTTATGAACAGAGGCAGGGCTGGGCCAGAGATGTTCCGCTCCTCAGCTCCAAGCCTCAGTGAGTCCAATTCCCGCCTCTTCACCTCCTTCCCTAGAGCAGTGACCATGGCAACTGTTCTCCCCGAAACTAAGGATGGCCAGGCATAAATCCATGCCTGTTTCAAAGCAGCATAAATCAGGCTTTTCCTGTGACCAGCATTCTCTCCCCCAGCCCTTGTCCTCTGCTGGCCACTCTCAGACTTGGTCTGAGCACTGACTCTCCTCAGGGTCATCATACAGCAAAAGGGGATTTGGGGCCATTTTAGAGAAACCCTGAGCACCACTTCTCTAGGGACCCCCCCCCAAGTCCCTGCCCCCACTCCACACGCCCAGCCGTAGGATCTGAAGAGACAAACACCAGGTTCCAACTGGATTTATGTATCTCCTGACGTCATGAGTCTGCTCCACTGGGAAAGGGCAGGTACTGCACAACCCTTCCCTCTGCGTCTGATCACTCTGCTTCCTTTGACCTCGTGTGACGCAGCCAGGGGCCGGGACGTGGGATCCCAGGGAGCCTCTGTGAGAAAAACTGGACCCCAGGGCTGAGGGGACTTGGGAGATGACCTGATAAGGGTCCCCACACACTTTCTCTCCCACCCCACAACCCAGGGCCCTGGAAGGCCTAAGTTCGGAGAGGAGAGCCACCTCCTCTGCCAGCTTCTCCCCACCCTGACACTGGAAACGACATACAAGACCCTAAAATCCTATTGCTCTGTCCCAGGTCGGAGCTTACCACCTTGCTGGGCATTCACTCTGCTGGGCAATGCTGGCTGCTAGACATTTCTTCCTTAGAACAGAACAAAACCCAGACTCTCCTGATCACTCCTTTCAGCCTCAGGCTGCACAAATAGGCCTGCCCGGCTCTGCTTCCCTTGGAAAACCCTTCCAGGGCTTTATGACCCCCTGCAGCCCAATGGAGAAGGTGGACCCAGAGAAGTACTTGAAAACAGCAAGGAACAGTTGCCTCTTGCCCAGGCTCTGAGCTGGAGTGTCAGGAAAAACATGAGAGATTCTCACATCTGGACCTGTTACCCTCTGAGGGGGTGATTCCCTTTCCTCTCTTCTGGTCCCCTGCAACGCTGGTGTACAGTTTGACTGAGCCTCACATTGTTCTCTCTGTCCTGGTGTGGTGGTTCACACTTATTTCCACCTGTCCCACCACTGCTCTCAGGGCTGGCACACACTGCACACGCTGGCAGGAGGCAGGGCTGGGGGGAGGGGCGGAAGCCTGGGTCCGCAGGGTGGCCTGGCCCTGCCTTTGCCATAGAAGAGAGCTGACTGTTGACCTCAAATGTACGTGAGGGTTTTATGCACTGGGTGTCTAACTTACAACTGGGCCTAGGGCTTAAACAATTTTCTCCCCCCCAGAGAGCTCTGTAGGGTTAGCTGCAGTCCCCGCAGCTCAGCTGCTGCTCAGCACCACTCTTGTGAATCCCATCAGCTCTGCCGGTCACCTCTGACACCCATGGCCACAGAGCAGGACTAGTAGTCACAAGGTGAGCACTCAGCTTGCCCTTCTCTCAGCTCTCTGAAGCCTCAGCTTCCTGTCTGAACGGTGGGGATGACAGTACCCACTTCGTAGGGCTGCTGTACTTCCCAGCACACAGTAGGTGCTCACTAAACTGCTGGTGTTACTAGAGTTCTGACCACATCTCCCCACCTGCTCTCTATTCCTGCTCCTTGCTCCTTCTGCTCGAGGGCTAGAAGAGAGGGGAGGGGGTGGAAGGATGGGAGGTCAGTCGCTTTCGCTGACCATGACAGGTCACAATCTTGAGGGAGCCTGTTGGTGAGGAAGGAGACCACATCACTCCTGAGCCACTCGCCTGAGATCCCTGACAGACTCTCCGTCAGCTGAGGGCCTCAAGAGGGAGACAGACAAGCTTCTAGGGCAGGCACCCATCTGCCACTTACTAGCTGTGAATGAGAGCACATTACTTGTCCCCCTAGGTCTTGATTTCCTTCCATGTTCCAAGGATACTACTGGTCCACCCAGCTTCCAGGGCTGATGGAGACATGGAGAAAAGACTTCCCTCCTTCCGGGCCCTTGATTTTTGCCTTGGACCCCTTCCCTCTCTCATCTGCCACTGTGATTACTGGACTTGCAGGTCTCACCCCATCATTTCTCAAAGGCCATGGCTTCTGGCTTCCTCCACCTGGTACCCTCTGCAATCCTTCCAGGTGACATCACTGCCCACACAGACAGTGACAGCCAGCACCCTAGCTCCTCAGTTTCCTTAGTGTCCTCCTTGCCTCACCCCACTTCACTGCAGCCGCCTGCCACCACATCCTGCTCTGGATTTGTCATTGTAACTGCTTCTCTAAAGAGAACATCTCAAATGCCCAGGTCTTGACCAGCTCTCTGCCTTCCAGCTTTATGCTGCCACGGTTCCCACCACCACAGCTCTTTCCCCTCACATGTCCTGGTCCTCTGCTTCCTTGCAGCTCATCCATCCTGTCCTCTCCTGACTTCCCCCCACACCCACCTTCTAGTCCACAGCCGATCATTCATTAACATTTTTGCTAGAACCCTA
The DNA here is from genome assembly GCA_007922815.1 of Macrotus californicus. NCBI lineage: Eukaryota > Metazoa > Chordata > Mammalia > Chiroptera > Phyllostomidae > Macrotus > Macrotus californicus. The sequence goes on from VMDR010001170.1 coordinate 22,925, forward strand.
GGTTCCTTTGTCCCTCATCTTTGATCACCACATCTGGCATCAGCCCAGCCTCTATGACACCAGCCACGTAATTTCCCTGTGTCTGTCCCCAAATAGCCAAGCACTATGGCGGAGGCAGGAGAGGCAGAGAACAAACTGGCTTCCTATAAAGTCATGATCTCCAGCCATCTTAATTCCTCCCCAAAATCCTCTTAGTGTTCCTGGTCAGCTTCTTCCCACCTCCCACACTCCATAATTATTTCAAACTTTTGCCACCTTCGTCATGCCTCTGAGTCCCCTCCCATTCCCAACTCCAGTAGAAGTCCTTACTTCCAGAAAATAGTCACCAGACAGGAAGTCCCTCAGCTTCCAATACCAAACAGATAAACTACGGATGCCGCACGTGCCTACCTTCCCTCCTGCCCCTGTGTATCCCACCTGTGTGTTCCTGCCGTCCACGGAACCCCATTGCACTGGTTATCCCTTCCTCTCAAAGGAGACCTTTCCACGCTTTTAAACAGAGCCAGCTCCCTCCCATCATTAGAAAGGGGGAGAAAAGGGGGGCACTGGGAGAGGAGAAGAGAAAGGAAGGAAAAGGGAGAGGGGAGGAAGAAAGGGAGCAGAGAGAGAGAAGCCCCCTCACTTTGCCCTCATTCCCCTCCTGCCATCACCTCCTTTCTCTGCAGCCCAACTTCTCAAAACAGCTGCTGTACTACGTGCACTGCTTCCAGCCCTGGCTGGACTCCGGCCGTCTGTGCCACCAAAACAGCTCCACGAACAGCGCCCACAGCTACATGTGTAGGTTTTAATCCATCTCCCCTGCCCTGGTGGTAGCACCACCACTGCTCACCGTCCCTCCTTACCATTCTCCTCCCTCTCTCCAGGGACACCTATGTTTCCTTCCACCTTCTGGCCTCTCCTCTTTGGTGTCCTCTGCAGACTCTTCTTCCACTGCTGCTCCATTACAGCTTGGAGTCTGGGCCTTCTTGCTCTCCACCCTCTTCCCTGGCTACTGTCATTCGTACCCGCTGCATCAACTACCAGTTGCAAGTAACACACAGATCTTTCACCCAGGTCCGCACATGCCCCTGCCATCTAACATCACTCCTGGGATACCTCAAAGGAGCCCTGCTCTTAACAGGTCCTCAAACTCATGGTCTCCCTGACCCACTTTCCTTCCGGAACCCTGGTCCTCTTCCACTGCACCCCGCATCTCCCTTAGACTCCTCATATCCGACCTGCCACCCAATCCTGAAGATTTTATTTCCTAAATTTCTCTCGACTCCGCCCAGTCTTCTCTGTTTCCACCGTGCTCACCGTGCTGGCTCAGGCACCATGGCTTCTACAACTGGCACAGCCACACGACTCTGGACCATTCCCAGGTCCTTGCTAGACCATGCTGTCGCCAGAGTGTTTTTGCAAACGCATTTAATTATATCAGCAGTCTCCCCTTCACCTCTTCACCCACTGCTTTTAGGACAAACATAGCATGGAATTCAAGAGCTTCTATGGCTTGACATTCTAGTCAACCACATGATGAGTTCTAGGTCACACTGCCTAAAGTTACAGGCTGACTCCGTTGCTTACTGTCAGTGTGACCCTGAGCAAATTACTTTCCGAACCCTCCTATATCTTGACTTCCTCACCTATGAACTGGAGTAATAATGGTACTTCCTCAGAAGACTGTTGTAAGAATCAAATGCATTGAGCACTTACTTACAATGGTGCCCAGCACATATCACTATGCACGCAGTAAGTGCCGGAATCCCCTCATCCTCTGCCTTCCCAGTCCCACCGCCCACCTCTCTGTTTAGCCACACTGCCCCTTGTTTAAACCCTTCTTTTCACTGTGTTCCCTCTCTCCCCGGGGCCTTTGCACACGCTATTCCCATCGGAACTCTCTTCTTCCCCTCTTCAGCTACTTAGCGCCTGCCGGTGCAACCTTCAGATCACAAGCGATTTCCTTGGGGAACCTTCCCGGAGCTCCTCGACTGGTCCTGGTCGTTGTTAGTGCATTGGGTTGGCCAAAAAGTTTGTTTTCTTCCGTAAGGTGGCTCTAGTAGCACTTGCTTGTCTTTAACTTCATTTGAAACAATTTTGTTAGATTGTATTGTGACAGCCGTCACATGGAAAAAGCTGTCACATTAAAAAATATGAAAATTGGTGGTTTTTTTGTGTAGCCACTTTCACACCGAAGATGGAAGAAAATGTGCAACATTTTTGGCATGTTATGCTGTATTATTTCAAGAAAGGTAAAAACGCAGCTGAAACACACAAAAAGATTTGTGCAGTGTGGAGAGGTGCTGTGACTGATCAAACCTGTCAGAAGTGGTTTGTGAAGTTTCCTGCTGGAGATTTCTCACAAGACGATGCTCCACGGTCAGGTAGACCAGTTGAAGTTGATAGCGATCAAATCAAGACATTAACTGAGAACAATCAATGTTCTACCACACAGGAGAGAGCCAACATACTCAAAATAACCAACTCAATAGTTATTAGTGAAAATGAAAAATGTGCCTTTTATTTTGCGGAAAAAACGAAGTGGACTTTTCGGCCGACCCAGTGTCTCACATTTGTGTTGTGATGAGACTCCGCCTCCACAAGAGCAGAAGCCGTGTTTATTTTTCCCACCTTTGTGACTCCGACATCTTGAAAATTGTTTGACAAATCATAAATGCTCTGTGAATATTTTCTAATGAATGAAAGAGCACAAAAACCTATAGGAATGCTTAATAAAGTCAATCTGACAAGACAGATCCCACTGCCAACTGCCATGCCTGGAAATTCTTCAGTTAGAGTTTACACCAAGAAGTACCAAATTCTCCGATCATTTAGTGAGGGTGTTACAGTTTTCGAGGCCCCAACATTCATTGGTAGACACATTAGCAACAGAGATGAGCTGCTCTGATTAAGTCTTTACTGCCCCCACCCCCCCGCCTGTGTGGCTCAGTTGGTTGAAGTATTGTCCCGTCACCCAAAAGGTCGGTGGTTGGATTCCCAGGCAGGGCATGTACTTAACCTAGGTTGCAGGTTCTATCCCTGTTCAGGGTGCATACAGGAAGCAACCGATAGATGCTCCTCTCTCTCCCCCCGCCCCTTCTTCTCTCTCTAAATATCAATGGGCATATCCTCAGGTGACGATTAAAATAATAAATAAAATAAAATCTACAGAGGGACATTTTTAAAAAGGTTTCACTGTCCCCAGTTGGTGCAGAGAGTGCTCTGCACTCTGAAGACACAGAACAAACACCACAGTGACTGAGCAGGAAGGTACCCGGGGGGCAGCCAAGCATCTGCTTCATTGCACATATTTAGGAACTGAGGCCCGGAGAAGGGAAAGGAGGGTCCAGTGTCACATAGCAAGTTTGTCAGAGTAGAGTCAGAACTAGAAGTTGGAACAGCAGCTGCCCCACCTCACTCTTCTGCTGAAGCCTCCCCAAGCCCCTGAGGGTTGCCCCTCCCTTCCATCAACACTAGGTCCACAGAGAACAGATAGAGTCCCTGCCTGCAGCTCCCTGCTTCCTGAGGGCCATGCTAGGTACACTTTCCCATAAATAGCCACTGCTGACAGGTACCTGGAAGGTGGCAGCAGAGAGGTCTGGGTCTGTCAGGGAATAAGCCAGGAGGAGTCACCCATGTTCCAGATGGGAACACTGAGATGAGGTCTGGCAGAAGCCAGCTGGGGCATAGCTAAGGTGATCACAGAAGCTTCAAGGGCATGGGGGTGGAGCCTTGCTGGGGGTTGAAAACTCAGGTTGTAGGTCAAGCCCAGCCCTGACTTTGTTCCTGAGCAGTGCTGTTTCTCATTGGCCTTGGTCCTCTCTGGGGCTCCAGGGCCAGGTCAAGTCCAGGCTGCTACCGTCACTGGGTACAGCACTGCATTCCCACAGCCCTACTTCCTCTAGCTCCTTTGCTCCATGTGGGAAACCTGGTCACCCTTCACCCACCTAGCTCAGTCCCATGGGGGGTTTATTACTGGCTGCCCTGCCATCTGCCCCAGGGCAATAAATCAGGGCAGAGCAGAACTGCCACCATCCTAAGTGTGGAGAGTATAAAAGAAGGGTTCTGGGAGTCACAAGGCTTCACTGGATCCCAGGGAGAGCCAGAGACCCAGAGGAAGCATGGACCGATGGAGCAGAATGCCTCACTGGGGCCTCCTGCTGGTGCTCTGGGGCTCCTGCACCTTCAGTCTCCACATGGACACTGGCGCCTTCAGACGGTAACTGGAGTGTCGGGTGGGTGGCAGGGGCATACGGGTTTCCACCTTCCTAGTACTCCTGGCTTTCAGATATGTGATGCCATCCAGTCCTCATGACCAGCTGGGCAGGGAGGTATAGTCCCATGCAGAGAGGTCAGGTGACTCATCCAATGTCACACAGCCAGTAGTGGCACTAGTCAGGCCTGGAAGCCGTGCCTTTTGCTTCCTGCACAGATCACCACACTAGGTGCTGTGGGAGACTCAGGGAGGGTTAAGGCAGGCCTGAAAGCTCCTCATCTGATTCTGAGGAAGGGTGTGGTACGGTGAAGCACAAGACAGTGCTTAAATACAAGGCTCCTAGAGCTGAATTGTCTTGGTTTAAATTCTGCTACACCAACAGAACTACGGTTACTAGCTCTGGAACCAGGGGACAGTCACTTAGCTTTTCCAGGTCTCAGTTTACCATCTTCCAATAGGGGTAATAATAGCACCTACTTCACTGGAGCTGCTTTGAAGATCTAGCGACACAACCTCAGTATGATGCCGGCGTGCGGGCAAACCCAGCTGTTGTGGTGCTACAGGGTGGGCTGTCACAGAGGTCAAAGGACAGGCTTAAGCAGCCCCTAAGAGGAGAAAGACGAAGTCACATCTATCCGCGGTGCCAGGCTCTGGGGGAACAAGCCATCCATTAGGGCCACAACAGGGAGAGGCAGAGTGGCACAGGGCCCCGTGGAGAAAGGGGTTTCTGTGTGGGGAGTGCAGAGGGACCAGAAGATCTTAGGGAAAGGGTCAGGTTTTACTGAAAGTGATGGTTGCTAAGCCTGTAAAACACTTAGGGTTTCACAGGGTTGTTCCACATATTCCATCTCAAACCCTCCCAACAATCCCATGGTACAGCTGGGGACGCTGAGGCTCAGGGAGGTCACGCGTGAAGGCCAACCCTCGACCCACACTGGGCCTTTTGTTTCCGGGCTCCCAGAGAGTAACTGGGTTTGGGGCAATGGGGTGAGAAGCTGGGGGTGTCCCAGCAGCAGGTGCCTGGGTGCAGCCTCCACCCCCAGGGTAAAGGCAGAGAGAGGTAAAAAAAAAATCTCCCTTGTTCTCTCAAAAGGAGAAGGGAACTGGGATGGGGCCAGGAGTGGAGAGGGAGTCGGGACTTTGGAACCCAGCTACGGGGTTTTTTGCCACCCGCTGCAGGCTGGGCATTATGCCAGATGCTTCGGGAGAACTGAACACAGGGCTCCATATTCTCAAGGCGCTGTCACGGCCTTTTACATGCTTGATTTGCATTTGTTGAGCTGTGGGCAGTTCGTTTAATTTGTGAGGCGATTCTCTGAGGTAGGTGTTACCATTAAGTCCCTTTGTAGAGAGGGGTTCACGGGGGCTCAGACAGGACCCAGAGCTTAGGTGAGTTGCTCCGAAGTACGCAGGGAATAAAAACCTCAAGCACGCCCACCACCACTGCGCTCACCGCCAGGCCACACCACCTTTGTGAGCACGGTGCTGGCGGCAAGCACCCAGGGGACACGGGGAAGGAGCCTCAGCGCAGGTGAGGCCAGCATGAGCTGGAGAGCACAAGCGGGTGTCCTGGAAGTGAGGGTGAATGCTGGGCTTTAAAGGATTGAAGGTTGAGAGAACCATGGGGGAGGGAGGGGGAGGAAAGGAGCACAATAAAAGTGAAGGTCTAGAGCAGAGGCTGTTCAGAGTAAGTAGTGGAAAATGCACCCTCTTTGGGGTCAAGCCTTCTCTGCTCCTCCGTTTCCCCATCTGTAAAGTGGGAATAATAAAATTACCCAACTTGTGGGATGCCTGAGAATCGTGTAAGATCATAACAGCTAAAATACTTTTTGAATAGCAAACTGTGACATATGACAAGTCATGTCCATTAAAATATCACACTGACAGGCATATGAAACGTGACTTCCACGTGGAATATAAAAGTGGGGTTCATACTCATGGGCTTAATGGGGTACGTAGAATGGGGGAAGACTTTAAGCACAGGAGGGCTGGCGGCTGAGAGATCCTCCATCAGCTGGATGGCAACCCTGGGACCCCCTCTGCCCACTAACAGCTGGAGGCGTCTTCCTTCAGCCTTTGGCAAGGAGCCTTCATGTCAGAGCACAGGGCCCTACACAGGAAACAGAGGCCGCGATGCTGTGAGTCCCTGTTCCAGCTGAGCCACCTCATCCTGTGGACCTCCATGTCCTCCTCACTGAGGACAACCCTAGTCTGCAGTTGTCACGAGGGTTACATGGCTGTACGGCAGCTCAGTGTGCTGGGAGTTTTTCAGGTCTCTAATTCTGCCTCCCAAAGGTGGTAAGAAGGTCTCAGGAAAAGAGGCCAAAGGACTGGGGTTAGGCTCAAAAAGGCACATCTTTCCAGGGTGCACAAGCACATTGGAGATGCTGGCCTCTCTCTCTCTCTCTGCCCCACCCTGTTCCTTGGTCCACGGCACCCCAAAGCCCTGGCTGGGCACCTGCCCCAGGCAGCGCTGTGGAGCCCCTCAGGCTGCTGCGGGTGTCTGCTGCCACCTACAGGCCTCGAGTGGCACTACCTCCTTCTGTCCAGCTGGAGGGGGCACTCCCGCTCAGCCTAATCTAGTTAGAGGGACTATCACTGTGTTTCCTCCTCTGTCGCCTCCTGGATGCGGCTCCTTCAACGAGGTAAGTACCTCTATCTTCCTATCTCTAGTCCCCAGCTCCGTGCAGACACAGAGGAGGGGTTGGACATGTGATTATGAAATGGATGAATGAACGAACGGCCTTGCCGTGATCAAAATTAGACAACAGGTGGAAGGTGGTTGAGTTATTTAATGCTACCGCAGGTGACTCACGGAGGTTTATAAATCCTCCTTCAGAGGCCTAAGGGCACAAGAGCGATTCTTAGGTGCTTGGGCCTAGGTTAGGGGTTATGATCCTAGATGCTCCAGGGACTCCCATTATCATGGGGGAGTACAGAGCTCTTCTCTTTTTCTATCTTTACTCCGGGCCAGGATCTTCCTCAAGAAAATGCCGTCAGTCCGGGAAAGCCTGAAGGAGCGCGGCGTGGATGTGACCAGGCTCAGGACTGAAGGGAGCCAGTTCTCCGAGAGACTCTCCTTCAGCAACAGCACGTCCCCGGTGGTCCTCACCAACTACCTGGATGTGAGTGCCCTTGCTCCTCCGCTCTCCTTTCTCTGCTCTTTCTGGGCTGTCTTTGACTGAGTTGCTGAGGAGCACTAAGCACACTACCAAATTCCCATTTTGCAGCTGGAGAGTCGCAAAGGGCAGGAAAGAGCCCAGAGGCAGGGTTAGGTATGGAACTCAGGTATTCAGGCCCAGGAGTCACTGGTGGGTAGGAGGGGTGTGGTGGGTAGGAGGGTGTGTGTGTGTGTGTGTGTGTGTGACTTTATATGCAGGTTTCCGTGACCAGACTCAGCACAAATCACTGCTTACTGAGTTAGTGCTTCCTCAAGGGGTGGGGACCTTCCCACTACATTTCCAGTATTTTCATTTCACCCTCTTGTCTCACTTGCTGGAAGTCACAGACGGTGTCAAGCCTCCCATCAGAGGCTCTGTGATCTGCCTAATCTTACCCTGAGTGTCAAGGGGGGTATCAAGATAAACCCCAAGGCCCAGGCTCCCCAAGTCACTCCAGCTGCCTCTTCATTCCATCCCTACAGACCCAGTACTATGGTGAGATTGGCATTGGCACCCCACCCCAGACCTTCAAAGTCATCTTTGACACAGGATCGGCCAACCTCTGGGTGCCCTCCACCAAGTGCAGCCCTCTCTACACAGCCTGTGGTGAGCCCCTGGCCCCTGCCTGTGCTGCCTGGGCAGCCTTACCTCATGTGCAGCTAAAATCCTCCTGCTGCCACCGGGGCTCCTTCCTGTGTGCCTCCACTCCCACTGCCCCTGAGAGGAGAGAGGAAAATGCCCTTTCCCCCGATATGGCCATCCAGGTAGAACAAGAAGCTTCAGGACACCCCAGCCCACCAAGGAGGCCATTTCTACCCTTCCTGAGACCCTCCAGGCACTTGGGCTCTTCCAGCCCTGTCCTCAGTCAACAACTTATTGAGTGTTCACTATGACCAGAATCTTCTCCTTACACCAGTGTTAGAAATTACTTTAAAATGCTTCATTTGAGACAAAGTTCTCAGACATAGGCACATAACAGGGCCCAAAGAAACATAGTCCTTGATTGGTAAAACACATTTTTCCAAGCCTCCCACTGACCTCGGGACCACCCCATCCCCGCCCCTAAGTCCTCAACCACTCTGGCCATACCTATCTGTACCTGCCTTTGAGCCCCCCTGTTGGGACCTCTCTGGGACAGACCTGAGCCTTTTTCCCTCTGCCAGAGATTCATAGCCTCTATGACTCCTCGGAATCCTCCAGCTACATGGAGAATGGGACAGAATTCACCATCCACTATGGATCTGGAAAAGTCAAAGGCTTCCTGAGCCAGGACACAGTGACTGTAAGTAAGACCAGCCCAGGTCATCTGACCTCCTACCCTTCTTGTCCCCAGACCTCTCCTGCCACTCTAGGGTCCACACTTGGGAAAGGTGTCACCCAACTCATCTTGGAGTCTGGGGACAGTCTCTGCCACTGGACAGAGCAAATCTGAGCTCCTGGCTCCACACTGGGTGATTTATAGAGGCTTCTGCCTCTCACTCACACACAGGGTTTGTCTGAGCCCCACAGCCTCCAGTCAAGTAGCCTGCTAGAGGTCACCTGCTCTGACTGAGCCGTCACCAGACCCTAGACTGAAGTCAGGGTCAGGGTCAGGATCAGCAGTACTGTTGACATTGTGGTCAGGGGCAGTTTTGGGGTCAGGCATAGATAGGTTCTAAGGTCACAGTTAAGGCTAGAGTTTAGGATTAGGGTCAGGGCCTGGTTTTCTTTTCCATTTGGCCTGCATCTGACCCATTCTAGGGTTTCTCCAGCCCCTGCTTTGTCAGAGTTAGGGAAGGATTACTCATGGAACCTGAGAGGAAATCGGTGTGAATCCTTACCCATCGGTGGAATCAGTGGGGAAAGGAGCATGAAAGGCAGGCCTGGCTCTGCGGAAGAAACCCCTTAGCCCACAGTGGGGGCGGGGCACTGAGACCCAGACCTGCCAAAGTGAAAGCTGGGCCCCTGGGGAGGAGCTGTGAGAGCTCCCGGCACCTTTTTCTATTACTGCTTGACAGTAGCACCTTCTCAGCCTCTGCCCCTTCCAGTCACTGGGCAACCTCAGTTCTCTGTAGACCCAATAGCCTAGATGCACATTAGGAGAGAAGATATGTGTGGAGGTTGATGATATGGTCTCACCCCAAATTGCTATCCCTGGAACATGTGCATCCCGAAGGGCCCCAGTCTGGAAGCCCAGACTAGACCTGGCTGGGGGTGGGCAGAGGGCTGCTTGCTCTCCTCTGGTCCTTCCTCCCATAGGTGGGCGGAATCACGGTGACTCAGACGTTTGGAGAGGTGACAGAGCTGCCCCTGATGCCCTTCATGCTGGCCAAGTTTGATGGTGTCCTGGGCATGGGCTTTCCTGCACAGGCTGTTGAGGGGGTCACCCCTGTCTTTGACCACATCCTCTCGCAGAGGGTGCTAAAGGAGGATGTCTTCTCTGTCTACTACAGCAGGTGGGCCTGGACCCCGGGGCTGGGGAGGGAGAGGAAGGAGGCAGGGGAGCTGGCAGGGTAAAAGGAGTGCGGGACCAGAGTTTTGATGTTTTCACAATTAGGTGGTATTCAGTCCATAACTGGAGCTGCACTGTCCAATATGGAAGCCACCTCTTAAATTTAAATAAATTAAAATGAAATGAAATTAGGCATTCAGCTCCTTAGTTTCACTAGCCACATTTCAAGTGCTCAGCAGCCCAGTGGCTACTGGCTACCAAGTTGGATAGTGTAAACACAGAATAATTCCATCATAGAAAGTTCTATTAGCTGTGCTCTAGAACAAGAGAATGTGGGGCAGGGTAATGGGAAGTGAGGCCCTGCTGTGGCCTGTGAGGGCCCCGGGCTCCTCTCACCTACAGGCAGCTGACAGCATTCATTCATGTTTCCTTCATTTATTTGCTTATTCAGTGATTCAATAGACATTGGGCACCTATGTGCCAAGCACTGTGTGAGGTGCTGAGGGTATAGCCACAAACACAATGTACAAGACAGAGTCCTGCCCTTGCAGAGCCTGCAGTCTGGCAAGGAGGACAAAAAAACACGATAACCTGATGAACAGCAGCAGGTAGCACAGGCCTGAAGCTGTAGGGGCTTTTCAGCTCTAGGCTGGGCTTCTATGCAGGTCAGCTGGACTTGGGGAAGCCATTGCTAGCTGTGGTCTGCTCTAAATGGTTGGGTTTAGAAAGACAGTGTGAGCTAGAGACAAGAATCATAAGGGCAAGGACACCAGGCCAGTGGCAGTGAGGATGGAGGTCACACTCTAGAGAAACCTCAAAGGTAAAATGAAGGAGTGTCTGGTTTGGTGAAAGAAAGGGAAACACTGAGAAACAGCCACCAACTGGCTTTGCAGCCAGGTGAGCTGCTGTAGAGGTGGAGCAAGGCCAGACAGCAAGGAGTTCAGAAAGTGGAGGGCAGATGCAGGCTGCCCTGAGAAGTTCATCAGGGTGGGGGAGAATGTCGGGGAGGGGTGCAGGCAGAGGTGAAGAGAGAAGCAGAGAAGGGTGGGCACTTTTAAGAGCTAGAGGGTGCCCGCGCATGCCTGCAGGTAGAGAGAAGGCAAGGGAAAGCACAGGGCTGAGAGTGTGGGAAAGGAGCTGATGATGGAGGGCACAGGAGCCAGGAGACCACAGAAGGGAGGAGGATCCAGCAATGGGAAGGCAACTTTGTCGATGGAGGCAACATCCAGAGAGATACTGAAATGTTGGGAGAGGAGCAGAGGGAACTTCTGCCAGCATACACACATGTGTGCTAGATTTGTAAAAATGCAATTAATTGTGCTTACACAAATAGCATGTGTATAATTACACACCTGTGTACGCAAGAGCATGTACACATGCCTCCTGTTATGAATGTTGGAAACCCTATTACTCACACACTCACACACACACACACACTGGAACCCAGCCCTAAGGTGGGCCCTGAGCCATGGGAATCACTGTACTGAATGGAGGAGAGGAAGGCAACGGGGATCCACTTCAGACTGGGCTGCAGTCCCCCAGTCACCCCACTCAATGCCTGGATGACTTCAGGCAAGTGACTTCACCTCTTGGTGACACCCTTGCCCAAGGGGTAAGAAGAGTGCAGAATACCCATCCTGCCCAACAACAAGCTAGTGAGGCTCTCCTGAAACAAAAGCTTCCTTTCTGCTGTGTTTCTTTTTCTGCAGAAATTCCAAGTAAGGGGACAAAACCCCCCACGTGGCCCTGACCTGCCAGAGCACCTGGCCCAGAATCACCCCCACCACCTGCCCAAAACTCACCTCACAGGCCCAGGCTCTGATGGATGCTGACGTACTGAGTCCCTCCTTCCTGCTCTCCTCCTGCCCCTGCACCCCCCTCACCCAACAGCTCCCCTGAGTCCCTTCCAATGTACCTGTTCAACCCACCACAACACGAAAAACCAAGTGAAGGTGGGGCCAGTTTGTGTCTTGTTTGCATTCTGGTCTGTCCTGGTGGCTGTTCTTTCCTGTGACCTCCATAGGGATGCTTTATCCAGTGCAATTGGACTATCATCAGGGAACCTCCACTGCCTGGGCTGGGTAAGGGGCAAGAAAGGTGGAGAAGCGGCAAGTGCTGCAGCTTGCCAGCCTTGTCATCCCTGCCTTCCTGGGCCTCACCTGTACCAGGGCCCAACTTGCCTTGTTGTTGGGGTCGCTATTTCACCAAGAACTTCTGATCTTTCCTTTAGGAATTCCCACTTGCTGGGGGGAGAGATTGTGCTGGGAGGCAGTGACCCCCAGTATTACCAAGGGAATTTCCACTACGTGAGCATCAGCAAGACTGGCTCCTGGCAGATCAAAATGAAAGGGTCAGACATCTTAACCCTCCCCACTCCCCAAAGTGCTGCTGCTGTTAAGGGTGGAAGGGGAAGGGGCAAGGTTGCCATCCTGCCCTCTTCCCAGTGCAGCGGCTTCTTAAGGCACAGTCCACATTCACTCTCTGCCTGCTCTGTCCAGGGGTGGGGAACACTGACATGGGAGGGCAGAAGGCAGGGGCCTACTGAGAGAAGGTGGAGGGTCACTAAGCACATGCCGAGGGAGGGAGCAGTACTGTTCCTCCTCCAGGTCCTGCCTTACCCACTCTTCACTGCATCACTGGTCTACCAGCATGGCTTTCCATCTCCTGCCCTCACTCAGAAAAGCTGTCCAGCCTGGTGATGCCTCATCAGCCTCCTATCTGTCCATCTGTCTGTCTGACTATGGCCTCTCCTAGGGTGTCTGTGAGGTCAGCCACCTTGCTCTGCGAGGAGGGCTGTGTGGCAGTGGTGGATACCGGCGCCTCCTACATCTCAGGTCCCACCAGCTCCCTGAGGCTGCTCATGGAGACCCTGGGGGCCAAGGAGCTGAGCACAGATGAAGTAAGAACCTAGAGAGGGGGTGCCAGGGGTGGAAGAGCGCTAATTTGTCCAGAACCCTAAATCTCTCCAGGCAGCATCTCCTTTTGGGCCTCACTTCCTCATCTCTCACACTCTTCAAATGTGGCTGGTTTTGCCCTGGGTGGGGGCAGGCCACAGGCTTGAAGGCTTCCCACACTCAAAGGGCCTCCCTTAACTCTCCCCCCAGTACGTTGTGAACTGTAACCAGGTGGCCACACTCCCTGACATCTCCTTCCACCTCGGAGGCAGAGCCTACACACTCACCAGTGCAGACTACGTGTTACAGGTAAGGTCCCAGTCTGCCCCTTGGCAACAGGCAGCAAGGGTGGGCAGGAACCTTCAAAAAGGGACAAGTCATTGTGACAGATTACCTACTAGGACAGCAGTTCTCAAACTTGGCTGTCAGAGTTGCCTGGGAGCATTTAAAAATCCGAATAGCGCCCTGGCTGGCATAGCTCAGTCGATTGAGCATGGGTCTGTGAACCAAAGGGTTGCCGGTTTGATTCCCAGTCAGAACACATGCCTGGGTTGCGGGCCAGGTCCCCAGTGAGGGGATGTGTGAGAGGCAACCACAACACTGATGTTTCTCTCCCTCTCTTTCTCTCTCCCTTACCCTCTTTCTAAAAATAAATAAATAAAGTTAAAAAAAAAAATCCCAATAGCAAGCCACATCCCCTACCTATGAAATCAGAACCTCTGAGGGCGGCACCTGGGCATCAGTGTTGTTAAAGCTTTCCAGTGATTCCAATGTGCAGCCAAGTTTAGGAATGATTGAGCTTGGCTCCTTATCTCCATTTCTCATCAAATGCTCCTAGTAATGCTATGCTTCTATACTGTAATCCCCCTTTTACATTCAATAGACTTAGAAATGTTGAATAACTTGCCTAGGATCAGAAGCTCTGCCAGACACTAAGCTCGTAATTCTGTGCCTGCCACATGGTGTGCCCAGCGTCTAGAGCAGTGCCTGCATCTAGGAGGGGCACCATCCACCATAAGTTGAAAGAGCCAGAATGTAATGGAGATGCAATGTGGAGAGGGTGGGGGAAGATGGATATTGCTGAAGAGGCTCCCCAGGGTCAGGCGAGGTGAGGGCAGAATGGTCATATGATGGGCATTGGGGAAACCATCTTGCTTCCTGCCAGGACCCCTACAGTAATGATGACCTGTGCACACTGGCCCTCCACGGTCTGGATGTCCCACCGCCCACTGGGCCTGTCTGGGTCCTGGGCGCCAGCTTCATCCGCAAGTTCTACACAGAGTTTGATCGGCGTAACAATCGCATTGGCTTTGCTTTGGCCCACTGAGGCCCTCTGCTGTCCCAGCAAGGGCCCCAGCCCTAGCCCAGAGCTGAGACCGCTCTGGGACCGCCCCTGCCAGTGCTTGTGTCCTTGTGTTGGAGTACAGGGTGTGGAGCTCCTCCTGCATCACTGCCCTGCCCCAGCACCAGCTCTTCCCTGCTTTGAGGACAAACAAAATAAAGATTTCATGTTCATGACCCTATTGCACCTGGGTCCACTAGGGTTTGAAACAGAGGGAGGGGCAAGCACGTGATCATGTGCAGACAAGAATGTGGCACAGAATGACAAACACACTCACCTGATGTGTGCAGTGCTCAAACAGAGTTGTTTACACAACCTTGGGTGGGAAGTTTGCAGACAGCCAGCCCCTTGCCCCCTCCAGCCCCTGAAGGACCAAGGCTAATGCTGTGACACTAGGCTGTGAGTCAGAAAGATGCTTGCTCCCAGCTCATGGAAGCCAGCCCCAAGCTCAGGCTCTGCACTGCTGTGCTAGCCTAAAGCAGCAAGTGCTGCAGCTTGCCAGTCTTGTCTCTCCAATAAGGCAGACCCTGAACCACCACCCCCAACACCCCAACAGAGCCATTTACAGTGCAGTCCAAGGCACCACCACCTAAAAATGTGGAACACCAATACTCCCTTTTTACATGTGGGGAAACTGAGGCTCAGAAAATGGAAGGCATTTGGCTAAGATCACTCAGTGCAGTGTGAAAAATCAAGACTGAAACCCAGCCCATCAGACTCAGGCCCTAGGGCATGGGTGTCAAACTCATTTTCAGTGAGGGGCCACATCACTGTTGCCTTCAAAGGGCCGAATGTAATTTTAGGGCCGAATGTAATTTTAGGACTGTATAAATGTAACTACACCTTAACTAGGGTCAAGGAGCTTGGCGCTGCCACCGGGTACGAACAAGGTGCTGGGCCAGATAAAACAAGGTGGAGGGCCTTGTGTTTGCCACCTGTGCCCTAGGGGCTTTCCATCTTCCTTCATGCAAATGACCTTGACCTGGAGAGCCCCCAACACCCTGGCATGTTCCCAGGCACACAGACACATTGCTTGCTCCATCTCATGGACTTGAGACAAGCTGCAGTCTTCTCCCACTCCTACCCCTTGGGCTGTCTGCAGGGTTATCTAGCTCCGCTAACAAGAGGCAGCACCCACCTGAATCCACTGATGCTGTCCCTCTTTGTGGTAGCTGCTCACCCGTCTTTTGACCAAAGAGAGTGAGGCACTGAGTAGCCCAACCAGCACTCAGCAAACCTCACACTTGTAGAATGGCAGCCTCTGGAGACTGAGTAGAATCCCAGGGCTCCTGTACAGCAGAATTCCTCATGGGCAGCATTGTTCTGCAGAGCCAAGAGCAGGATTCTCTGAGTTTGTTTGCCTGCCTGCCTTTACTTCCTTACTGCTAAAAAAGGGTGGGAGTCAGTGCCCTTTCTAACACCACATCCTGGGGCTCCCTGACCTTAAGTATGCAGCGCTCCCCTATCATCTTCTACACTGTCCAATACAATAACCACACAAGGCTATTTCCATTAAAATTAAATTGTCATACTAGTCATATTTCAAGTGCTGGATACTCAGATGTGGCTAGTGGTCACTGGACTAGACAATACCACAGAAATTCCTCTGGGCAGAGCTCGGAGATGGATTCTGGACAGCAATAATGATTGGGTCTTGTGATTGAGGGATTCCTCAACAGGACAAAGGGACAACTTGGGGAAATAGAGACTTCTCTGTAAGGACTTTTCTGGGTGGGCCAGTGAAAGCTCTCCCAGGCTAGTAACTAGTGAGATACTCATTAGTACACCCACATCTAACATGCATCACCGATGATGCTCCTCCATCGCGAGTGTGTGTGTGTGTGGGGGGGAGGCATATTTGCCAGCGGGCTTCCGAACAAGGAACCGCCACTGAGATGCGGTAGGGGCCTCAGAGCCTGTTCCAGGAGCCCAGGGACTGGACGCAGAAAGGTGGGCACATGTGGGCTACCCAAGCTGACCTCTTCTTGGTCGCAGCGGGATCTACCCACGGGATAAGGGAGTGGGGGCGCAGGAAGAGCCCTCCCCCGGCCCTGCCCCAAGGAGAGAAGCTCTAGCCCAGGTAGGAGGGAAGAAGCCAGGTATGAGGGGGAGAGGAAGGTGGTGCCCTCACGTGGGAGCTAACGGGAGCCTGGGCCTCCCACGCGCCCCGCCCCCTAGTCACGGCCCCGGCCCCACCCCGCCCCCACCCTTGCGTCACAGCCCCGGCCCCGCCCCCGCGCCGCGGCCCTCTCGGGGGCGTCAACCCGTCCCGAGCCCCAGGTAGCGGCGGCCGCAGTGCTTCCCGCCCGCCTGGGCCGTGCGGGGGCGGAAAGGGGGCGTTCCCACGGCCCGAGCCCCGCGGCCCGCGCCCGTGATGTCACAATCGCGGCCAGCCCGGGCGTTCCCGGGTCGGCTTGGGGCTGCAGGCTGCAAGACGGCGAACGCGGTGGGCAGAGGCTCCGGAGTCATGGCCTGACCCCGGCCCCTCCCCCACCACGCCGCCCCCGCCCCGAGCCGAGGCCCCCCCCACCGGGGCTAGCGTACGCGCGGCGGCTCCGAGGGGGCGGCCGCTGGGAATGGCTGCGCCCCCTTCGGCTCCGGTGCCGCGCTCGCCCTGTTACCTGAGGAGGCCTGCGCCCGGCCCGCAGTGCTCATGGGGCATGGAGGAGAGAGCGGCGGCAGGCGCGCGCTGCTGGGAGTCGCCGGGACCCCTGCGGGCCGCCGCCGTCCCGTACTTTGGAATCTCTGTGCACCAGGACGATATTCTGCCCGGAGCCCTGCGCCTCATTCAGGAGCTGCGACCGCATTGGAAGCCAGAGCAAGTTCGGACCAAGGTACCCAAGCGGGAATGCGGGACGTCGAACCGTGCATCCTTACGGGCGTGGGTCCCAGGGGGCGCGGCTGCTGCGCCAGAGGGTTGAGATGGGGGTTTGTATGTGTGTTTCCTTTTCCATTCACGTCCCGCGCCCTGCACACAAACCGCTCCACTCGGGCTCCCGGGCAGGCACCTCCGAGGTCCACCTGCCCGCCGTCCGCGTGCTGCGCGTGCGGGCCCCACCCCCCCGTCGCGTCGCGTCGCGCCGCTGACCCTGGCTGCCCACCGGCTGCCCATGGGCGCGTACCCAGCGGCTCTGAAACCTGCGGCGGCAGGAACTTTTCAGGAAGAGCCCCCTTGCCCCCCGCCAGTCACACACATGATTTTGCCCTTTCTGCACCCTGTGGTGGTAGCAAAGCCTCCAGGCTCTGAGCGGGCCCTGCTCGTCCCGGAATTCGGGCCAGCCCCTGCGCTGTGTGGGAGTCCTCCCCATCGCCCCGGCTCTGGCTCAGCCCCCGCCCCGCGCCCCCACAAGGCGCCTCCCCACCCCCACATGGGCACATTAGCAGGAACACACAGATGGGCAGAGCCTCCCACCGAGGAGCCTCAGGCTGTCTCCCCAGCTGACCTGCATCCTCAGTAAAGAGTCCTCACCTGCCTACCCTCCCATCCTTTTTGGAAGCTGCTTGTGGAGGAAGAGCCCGAGGCAGGGGGCACCTGCAGCTTGCACTAGAGTGGTAGGGGTTCCATGTTGATGATGAACCTTCTGGGAGGTTCAGGACAAAGTGTGGGGAGAGGGATGGGTGGGTAGCATTTTCAAAATGAAAGACCTGTTTTGGAGTAAAAGTGTCAAGGCATCAAGGAGGCCTGAGGTTAATTCCAGTACTGGCCTAACATGCCGAATGCCAGTCCCTCCCTCTTAGGGCTTCAGTTTCCCCACCTAGAATTAGCTCATATGTCCTCTAAGGCCTCTTTCAGCCCCGACACACTATGCCCTATAAATGCCATGGTCGATTCCTCTTCATCACCCTCTGGGGGGCCCTCGTCTCCCAGCGGGGGTCTGTTATCTCTTCTGGTATGGAACTCAGAGGCCCTAAGGAGCTCTTGACCACCAAAGACCTGGGGTGGGTGCCACTCTCAATATCCTGGATGGGCAAGAGGGACAGCAAAGAACCCTCTGCCTACAGGTGGTGAGAGGCAGTTGGGTGGGGATGTACTCGTCCTGGGTGATCCTGGTCCTCCTCTGCCACATTCTAGTCCATGCAGGTTTCTTACAGAGCCAGGGAGAGAAAGATGGCCTCTAACCACCAAGTGGCGTGCAGATTCCTCCACCACCAAACCCCAGCCCCTGGAGGCACACTCAGAAGTGAGGGTGCCTGGGCTGAGCCCACACTGCCACTGTTTTTGAACTCTCTGGTCTATCCCAAGTGTTGGGGATGGTGTCGAGCTCTTTATTAAGTGAGAGGGTAAAGGATGAGATTCCGTGTGGTCGTGCTCCAAGACCTGTGCTGAGCTGGGCAGCCATGGGGCAAGAACAGAGGTCCTACCCCACGCACCCTTGCGTTGCCCTCTCCCCATGCTAGCGCTTCACTGATGGCATCACCAACAAGCTGGTGGCCTGCTATGTGGAGGACGACATGCGGGACTGTGTGCTGGTTCGGGTCTATGGAGAGCGGACAGAGTTGCTGGTGGACCGGGAGAACGAGGTCAGAAACTTCCAGCTGCTGCGAGCCCACGGCTGTGCCCCCAAACTCTACTGTACCTTCCAGAATGGGCTGTGCTATGAGTACATGCCCGGCGTGGCTCTGGGGCCTGAGCACATCCGCGAGCCCCGGCTCTTCAGGTGAGGAGGGTGCCCGGGGTACTGTTCATCTCTATGATTTCTCAGGCCTTGGGCTTTAAAACCCTTGGCTACCTTCCATGGTGTAGAGTGGAGTCCATGAATGAGTCAACAGATCTGTGAACTCCCTGAAATCGCATGAAAAACGTGTGTGTGTGTTTATGTGCATTGCTACGCAAAGAGTGACTATAGCTTTGTATAGATTTCCAGTGGGATCTGCTAAAAGGATGAGTTCTGCAGGGAGGCACATGAGAACTTCGGTTAACATGGGACCAAAGGACCTGGCTCCCTAAATACAGCAGGGATCCCTTTCCTGGTCCATGCCTCAGCCCTCTGCTTACCCTAGTCTGACTTGGAAACATCTCTGAGCCTTGGAAATGAAATATGAGCCAAATCCCCAGAGTGGTCAGGGATTCCTGCTGCTCCCCTCCTGCCAAGAGCCCAGACATGCTAGAATGGCCCTGTCAGGTCAAACATGGTTTTAGCAGCCCAAAGAGATGCCATCCCTCCCCCAGTGCGAACTCCTTCTAGGTTCCCTGATGAGGTGGGGGTCCAGGTTTGGGGAGCTGCTAAGGCTGCCGGAGGCTCACAGAGCCCATGGTCCCCAGGAAGCCACTCCTGTTAACTGCCTAGATGTGAAAGGGACCTTCATGCCTTTTGGATACTATGGCTGTGGGGCCTGGAAGGAGAACCAAAGAAGAGCCCATGGTGCCCTTTCTTTCCTCTGATCGTGCTGGGCAGGGAGGTCAGGCAGGGTCCACCTTTATCCTCCAATGCTATGGCCATGTTCAGGGTCCTCAGACTAGAATGAGTCCCCAGGGCTCATGGACAATGGCACAGGGATCTGCCCCGGACCTTTGGGCTCTGTCCTGTCCCAACCACAGGGAAGGAACCATCCAAATTTCAAGGGGCCACAACAAAACCCACCTAGAGAGTAGACCAACAGTCTTTTCTGCCCCCTCACCTGCTGCAGTTAACCCCAAGTTAATACACTTCACCCTATTTGCAGGGAGCCTCTGTCAGGTGCTCTGGGGACTTAGAAGGAGGGAATCTGAGAGCCTCAGCCCCTGGGCTCCTGACTACTGCTTCTGGGGCTGGTGAGGCCTAAAACATTCCATTGAGTTACATATTGTAGCTGTGTGTGTGTGTGTGTGTGGGGGGGGGGATGTACAAACCCATGTAAGGGGCTTCTCAGGCTCTAGCTGAGCAGCTCTACAGGCACCCAGCCTGGAGGGGTGAGGTCAGAGGAGGTGGGGGCTGAGAAACCCTGTCGGGCTTTCCCTACCAACTCCACCCAGCTCTTGTGCAAATAAGCTCAAATATTGGCAGATCCTCAGTACTCCCAGTCTCTACCACCCTGTGAATCTGACCCTGTCACTCACCCTCTTGTGAAAACAACTGCCATTGTCAGGAAGATTGAAGATGGATTTAGGTTCAATAATAAAAACTTTACATTTGGGGGAAAGCCAGAAATTAGACAAAGTGTCAGAGGTAGCCCTTCCTTCATACTTCTCCTAGGAGGGACTGTTATCTTTCTGGGGTAAAGATGGTTCTCTGAGGAAAGGCGGGGTGAACTTCCTATGTTGCCCTGAGCTACTCTCCATGTTGCCCTGAACCCCACCTCCCACCCTTCGCTGTTGGGGCTCTGCAGTATAAAAATGCTGAGTGTTGAGGTTGACTTTCATTGCTATTCCAGACAACAGCCCTATTGATATTCAAGGAAACACTCTGCCCGTGCTCTATTCAGAATCCTCCTTAGGGAAGGAAAGGCCTGGGTCTCAGGTCTGTTTCCGGCCTCACCCAAACCCTGGTGGGCTCCTTCCTACTCCAGGGCCTCTGCCCTCTGAAAGCACAGACTTCATCTCCCAGCCACTCAGTTGCTGCCACACCCCCTACGCCCTACACGGGTCTGGGGGAGGAGCCCCCAGAGTGCCCTGTTATCCTGTTGGGTGATAGCCTGCCTCTTCCCAGTACCTGGCAAGGGGAGGGGGTGACCCTGGAACAGCTTGACAACAAGGTTTCAAACAGCCAATGCCTTTGTTGTCTTTCTTAGTGATTATTATTTGAACAACAGGCAGAGGTGAAGGAAGCTTGAATGTTGGAGGCTTGGCAGCCAGTGGGGCTCCAGAGGGAGAGCTGATAGAGGCCTGGGGGAGCCAGCTGGGACCTAGGGCCTCAGATGATGGGGTCCTTATCCAGGCCCTCCCTCTCTGACCAGTCAGCCCTCCATCCGCCCCCACCCCTCCCAGCAGTCTTCTCCTGAGCTGCTTTCTCCTCTCCCCACCGCTCCTCCCTCTCTCCTGGGACCTTGGATAATGTCCACAGGAGAACTTGAAAATAGAACACTGGTTTGTTTTGCGTCCTTGGCACCCAGCCGCCAGCATCATCAACTCCCTGCCACAGAGGAAGGGGCTGCCCTGGGCCTGCCTGCTTCCCTCCCCACCTTGGCCAGGCTGATAAGAGGCGGGCATTTCTTCCTGCCTGGCATTGCCACCTCCAATCCCTTGGTTCCCTGCATTCACCTCCCCCTGAGGGCATGGGTCAGGGTCCAAGGTGGGAGGAGAGGTACCGCCCCCATCCTCTGGTGACCCATCTGTCCTCAGGGATTGCTGTGGGTACACGACCTTGGCATGCGCAGGGTCATTGGCCTGTGGCCAACAGCCCACCACTTTGCCCTTCTGCTACCTGAAACAGCCCCAGCCCCAGCTCTGGCTCTGGAAAGGGAGCTGCTAGGCTAAAGGCCATCCATCTCATCTTCATGCCTTCTGCTGAGGTTTGCGATTATGATCCCACATTCTGCCCTCTGGCCAGTCCCTCATGGACAGTGTAGGGGAGCTTTCTGGTCAGGAGGGGCTGAGCGGGCAGGGCCTACCCCACCCACACTGATAGTCTACTCTTCCTGTTTTGTGCCGTAGGCTAATCGCCTTGGAAATGGCAAAGATTCACACCATCCACACCAACGGCAGCCTGCCCAAGCCCACCCTCTGGCACAAGATGCACAGTTATTTCACCCTTGTGAAGAACGAGATCAACCCCAGGTACAAAGATCTGGGAGGGTTCAAGGCTGCCACTGTCTCTACCACCTGAATGTGATCCTACTCCCCATTCTTTTGTCCCATCTCACTGCACAGGAGGTTTAGGGATTTCAGTCCTGATTACGGAGCCTCTGTCTCTAGGAAGAGTTGGGCCAGGTGAGAAAATCTGAGGAACTTAGGCCCATGGTTTTAGACACATGTGCGTATTTCACCTTGAGTCTTTAGGTTATGGCAGGGCCTGGGGTCAGGGACAGCATCTCCCCATTTTACTTAGAGGATACTGAAGCTCAGAGACTAAGCTTTTCCCAGTGTCAGGGGCTAGTCAGAGGCAGGGCTTCTGTTCCCAGCCCAGGGCCCTGTATACCTGAACTGCCTTCGGAGCCATGAGTAGGGAGGGCCCTGCCCTCTGAGAATGGGGTGAGGCTAAGTCACAGTCATTCAGAAGAACTCAGCTCATCCACTGACAAGCCTTGGGACATCCTGCTGCTGGCCTGGGTGCCACTTATCCCCACATGCCCCTGGGGACCCTGCTTTCCACCTTGTTTAGGCTGACAGCTTGCTATTTCCTCTCTGCTCTTTTCATCCATCCTGACATCACCTTCCCCCAGATAAGACAGGCTTCCCAGAACCTCCCCTCACGGGCTCTGGCTAGCCACCCAAGAGTCCTTCTAGCCTTCAGATACCTGACTCACCAGCATACCCTTGAGTGTTGAGACAGCAGTGGGGGCAAGGGAGACAAAGTGGTATCACCTTGCCCCCTCCACAAAGGCTTGAACACCCGTGTTCCCATGCCCCTGGGAGTGGGTCACACAGGTTTAGGGCAGGATATCTCCTTACCTCCTCAGAGATGACAAGACAGTAATGAACTCTTTCCCAATCGTGTGTGTTTTTCCCACTCTCCCACACACAATGGCTTTCTCTGGATCCTCCCACTTCAGGATTATCAAGCGCTGCTTCGGGACTGATGGCCCATGTGTAGGCCTTCCATGTCAAGTGTTATCTCTGGGACAGGAACTGCCTTGTCCCTTAGGACCAGAACAGCACAGAGAGTAGTCCTCTGGTACCTGAACCAACAGGACCCTCTCATCCCCCAGCCCACCACTTCCATTTGACAGATTAAGAAACTGAGACCCATTGTAGGGATGGGACTTGCCCAAGGTCATTGCTCTCAGTGGCAGCTCAAGGACTAGAGTCCAGGCATGATGCTCAGGCATAACCCTTGCTACTACAGCTTCCTTTGATTCTGTAGTCACTGGGTAAACCTTTGGGGGGTTGGCTTTGTTGGGAGGGGAATGGTCTCTGGAGAAGAACTGACCAATTCCCTTTGTTCTTGTCATACCTTTGACCTTGGACAAATCAAATTGCTTGACTTTTTTGAGCGTCTTTAGGGGATGACGGCTGCCCTGAACTGCCTCCCCTGCCCCAGAGCAGGCTATGGGCAGCCCTCACTGGGGTGAGACAAAGCACCTGAGCTCCATAGTAACCCTGCTTAATAACTTGCCTAATAACCCTGATTTGGTCCATCCTCCACTTCCCAAACACTAATCGACTGGGATTTAAAACAGTAAAGAACACAAAGGTGACGTTGGCCCTGCCCACAAGTTCCTTAGAAGCCGTGCGCGTAAAGAGGACCTGCCCGTGCAGAGCTGTAGAAGGCAGGAGTGTAGAGCATGCCCGGGGTCGGAGAGCCAGGGAGCATCTTCCTGGCAGAGATGGGAAGGGAGGCACTGTGGCTGGAGGAGGTGGCCTGAGCACAGCCTGCTCATGATGACGTGTAGATGAGTTGGCTGGAGCACATCTACAGGAGGGCTTGGGAGGGGTCTAGGGAGATAGAGCTGCAGAGGTTGTGTGAGCTGGAGCTCAGTTGTGAGGGGCCTTTGATGTCAGGTTAAGGAACAAAGATTCAGTTTCGCGACAGCGGAAAGTGATTGTGAAGGTGTCTGAGCCGCGGACTCAGGGCAGTGCAGTGACCTGACCGGCACCGTGGTAGGAATGAGCAGTGGGGGTTGGAGGTGGGGAGACCTGCTGGAGGAGTGTTTAAATTGAATGGGCAACATCTAGCACTAGGGTTCCCCAGACTTGAGCACGAGATTCCCCTGGGTGCTTGCTAAGTGCAGGCTCCCAGTGTGACCCTGGAGAGTGATGGGAGGTCTCGCACTGAACCCCAGGAGTCCGCATTTCACAGACTGTCCTGGTGATTCTGAGGCAGGGGATCAAGGACCATTCTGGGGGGCTGCTGCCCTGGGCAGCTTCCTGGGGACTGACGCAGAGACCTCATGGGAATGGCTGTGGGAACCTAGGCGTCTGGGTAAGTAGGGTGGCGTCAAGGGTGGCCAGGAGGATGTGGGGTTGGTGATGGCTTCGGGACCCTCAAGAGGAGACTCAGGGCCATGTCCCGTGAGCCTGAACATTTAGAGAAGTCCACCTTTCCCTGCTCTGACCCCGAGAGCTGAGTGGCCACTTCCCAGGCAGCAGTTCCTTCCTCGGCCCCTTTACCCCACTCCTGCTGCCTCAGAGGGACAGAGGAGTGGCTCTGCCTGCTGTGTAAAAGCTTCTGAGGTGACTGTCCCACCCACCCCACAGCCTTGGGAGAGTATGGTGGTGTCAGGGCTGAGGGGAGCCCCACCGCTGACGTTCCAGGCGCTGGGGGAGGGATGGGGAAGCTCAGGATTGTTCCCACAGTAACCATCTGCGTGGCCTTGGGGTGGGTAGTGGGGGGTCAGACAGAGGTCAGGGCCTGGGCAGCAGGCATCCTGGATGTCAAAACTGTGCCTTTTTTCAGGCTGAGACCTGGGCAAACCAAACGAAGCCTCCTAATTCTTATCTTTGGGTGGTCTCAGTCCCTGAAAAGAAGAATTTTAAAAGAAAAGGTAGCTTCTTAAGGAGAGCCAAGAGGGACATAGGTTTTATGCAGTCCTGTCAATGCAGATGAGCTCCAGTGAGGACGGTGTGGGGGCCTCGCTCAGATCAGCCCTAACAGATGCCTGGATGCAGAGTGGCCTGTGCAAAGCCTTGAGGGGCCACCCGGGCCTTTGTGCTTAGCAGGACTGGCTTGATTTTAGACCCTTGGGCGGGCTGAGGACCACTTTCCCTAGAAAATAGACGGTCCAGCTGTGCAAGAGACATCTGGAGGCTGCAAGGAAGACTCTGCCCTTCTAGAACCTCAGTTTCCCCATGGGGTTGGACTAGAGACCTGAGATCCTCTTGGCTTTGACCTTCTGAAGCCTGGGAGGAAGCCTCCCACTTGTTCTTTTCCGGGGAGACATGGGGACACCTTAATCACTGAATGCTCATCTGCATGCTCTGGTTGCTGGGCTGGGAGAGGGCGGCGGGGCCATCCCGTGGGAGCATCGGGAGGACCTGTCTCATTCTCGTCCCCTGCACAAACTCGTGCTGCCCTGGACAAGAGAGCAAACAGGAGACACGTGAGCGGAGATAAAACCCCAACCCTGTCCCCTCCTCGCATCGGTGGTTCTGGGTTTGAAGGGCTCTGCTGACTTTTGGCTTTTCAGTGTGCACGGACCGGTGCCTCCTGGAGACCACAGTTCAGAGCCTCTGTGCGCAGTGTTTCTGCAGCTTCCCTGTGGCCTCTGATGGAGCCAGTCGTTCATCTGTCAGCACGAGTTTCTTTCAGCAGCATGCCTGTGTGTGCTTTGGGATGGGGTGGAGCCAACTCCTGCCCTCAAGTTGCCCACGGCCAGTCTGGCAGGGGTCTGGGACAAGGAAACATACACTCCTAGTTCAAGGTGGAAGGGACGAGATACTAAGTAGCTGCACAGGAAGTGCTTTTCCTTTGAATGGCCCTAATGTCCCCTTGGCCTTGTAGCAGTGAGCCCAAGAAACAGCTCCTTTGCTTTCGTGTGTGGGCCTGAGTGCTCTATCCGTGAGACGTGAAGTCAAACTCTGGTCTCTGTCACACCAGCTGTGAGAGCATGAGGGAGGCACACCAGCACGTGCCCTCTGCCTCCTCAAGAGGGTGCCAGCGCGCCAGCCGCTCTCGGGCCGCCCTGCTACCCTTGTTCTCTTCACCGGAGATGAGTGAGTTTGGACACTCATCCTCACCTCCTTGTCATCTTCTGTGCCTCCTTCCTTACCTTCCTGTCCCTTTCACAAAGTAGCAGGGACACTGTTCAGTCAGGGATTTTGGTGCTTTGCAAAATGCTTTTAAGCCAGTGTTTTCATCATCATCTTAAACACAGGACATCAGAAGGGTAGGAGACCTTAGTGCCATTTTGCAGATGACAAAAGATTGGCCATTTGTCCAAGGTCCCTCTGCAGTAAGAAGTAGTGAGGAGGCCAGAGCTCAGGACTTTTGAGGCCACGCACCTTCCTGGCTACTATCAGCCCTCTCTCCACTGGCCACCTTTCTTGCCACTGTCCAGCCTTTCTGCAGATGTCCCTAAGATAGAGGTGTTGGAACGGGAGCTGGCCTGGCTGAAGGAGCACCTGTCCCAGTTGGACTCCCCTGTGGTGTTTTGTCACAATGACCTGCTCTGCAAGAACATCATCTATGACAGCACCAAAGGTATGGCTTCTTTGGCTCTGGCCGCCCAAGCAGGGTTCTGTTCCTGAGGCTGGTACTTGGACAAGCAAAAGGAGGAGCTTTCGGCTTAGGTCTTAAGTTAATCTGTAGGAGAGAAATGGAGAAGGAAACATTTCCCAGTTAGAAAAGTCTGTGTCAAGAAAGAGCTCAAGAGTCATGGTTTGTGGAGGTTCTCAACATTAGGGCATCCCAGCTACTCCCCATGACAACGTTTTGGGCTTCGGAATCCTTCTCCACTGCTCTGAGCCTTCCTAGAGGGGAACCTATGACCCAGATGAGAGCTTCACCCAGGGAACCCTTTGCTTTATTTCTGGTCCTCAGCAATGCTGAGGACAAATGTCTTCAGGTGGGGAGAGCCCAGGGATCTAGCTGTGTGAGAGGAACCAGCTGGAGCTGGGCAGATGGACAAAGGGACAGACAGATGGAAGAAGCTTAGAAGATTGCTGCTGAGGAGGTTGGGTAAGGCCGGGTAGCTTCAGGGGCCAGCCAGAGGCAGTGAGTAAATTGCAGAGGCCTGTGGAAGTTTGACCAGGCTTGTCCAGGTCTGCTGGGACCACCCCCTTTGCTTCTTTACCTCATAGGTCACGTACGGTTCATCGACTATGAGTATGCCGGCTACAACTACCAAGCTTTTGACATTGGCAACCATTTCAATGAGTTTGCAGGTGAGAGGGCATTACTGTTTGGCCTGTGCTCAAGATACCCTTCTTATGATGGATGGTCAGACCAAGGAGAGTATGAGAGGGGATGGGTCCTAGACAGCCCCTGTCCTCAGCAATGTCCCAGCTTGAGGGGGGAAGACAGTCTGCCTTGAGAGAGCTTCAGGTCTCCTTGGGGAGGCAGGACCCACCTACACAGAGCACACTCCTGCTAGCCAATATGGCAGTTTGGTACAAATTAAGAGAACGTGCCCACTATAGGATCCCTGAGGATACTTAGTTTGGCATGTTAGAAAAAGACCCCTTCCTCTGGGTACATGCAGTGCATGCCAGCTGGGCGCAACCTCAGCCTACACTTACCCCCTTGTCCGTATTTCTTTATGCCCAGTACAACCTGCACAATTGTAAATAAGGGCCCGGCATGCAGGTAAGGAGCAGAACAAGCTGTAAGTAGCTACTTGCCTGGTGGCATCATGAAAATAATCTAGATGGAACTAGTTAAAAGTATTCCCTCTGCAACTTGACTCCACAACTTTATATTTTTAAAATTTTTTAAATTATATTTTATTGATTATGCTATTACAGTTGTCCTGATTTTTCCTCTTTTGGCCCCCACCACCCAATGCTCCCCACTCCCTCAGGCAATCCCCACACCGTTGATCACATCCATGGGTCATATGTATAGTTCTTTGGCTACTCCATTTCCTACACTGTACTTTACATCCCCATGGCTCTTCTGTAACTACCTATTTGTACTTCTCAATCCCCTCACCTCTTCACTCCTTCCTTCACACCCTGCTCCCGTTCGGCAACCATCAAAATGCTCTCTGTATCCATGATTCTATCTCTGTACTTGTTTGCTTAGGTTTTTTTTTTAGATTAAATTGTTGATAGATTTATACTTTTTGCCATTTTCATAGTTCTGATCTTCTTCTTAAATAAGTCCCTTTAACATCTCATGTAATAATGGTTTGGTGATGATGAACTACTTTAGCTTTTTCTTGTCTGGGAAGCTCTTTATCTGCCCTTCAATTCTAAATGATAGCTTTGTTGGCTGTAAGTCCCCGCTTTTCATGACTGAATATTTCTTGCTAATCCCTTCTTGCCTGCAAAGTTTCTTTTGAGACATCAGTTGACAGTTTTGTGGGAACTCCTCTGTAGCTAACTAACTTCTTTTCTCTTGCTGCTTTTAAGATTTTATCTTTATCTTTAACTTTTGGCATTTTAATTTTGATGTGTCTTGGAGTGGGCCTCTTTGCATCCATCTCGTTTGGGACTCTGTGTGCTTCCTAGATTTGCATGTCTATTTCCTTCACCAAATTAGGGAAGTTTTCTTTCATTATTTTTTCAAGTAGATTTCCAATTTCTTGCTCTTGCTCTTCTCCCTCTGGCACCCCTGTGATGCGAATGTTGGGCCTCTTGAGGTTGTCCCAGAGGCTGCTTATACTATCCTCGTTTTTTTTGGATTCTTTTTTCTTCTTCTTGTTCTGATTGGTTGATTTTTGCTTCCTTATGTTCCATGTCATTGGTTTGATTCTCAGCTTCATCCACTCTACGAGGTCCTCACTAAGTTCCTTGAGCATCCTTATAACCAGTGTTTTAAACGCTACATCTGATAGATTGCTTATCTCCATTTTGTTTTGCTCTTTTTCTAGAGTTTTGATTGTTTTTTATTCGGGCCATGTTTCTTTGTCTCCTCATTTTGGCAGCCTCCCTGTGTTTATTTCTATGTATTAAGTAGAGCTGCTTTGACTCCATGTCTTGGTAGTGTGGCCTAATGTAGTAGGTGTCCTGTGGGGTCCTGTGGCACAGCCTCCCCTGTCACCCAAGCTGGGTACTTGAAGTGTCCCCTTCATGTGGACTGAGTTCATCCTCTAGTAGTTGAGCCTTGGTTGCTGTTGGCAGATTAATAGGAATTTATCCAGGCCAGTCAGGGGCAAGGACTGGCTGTGACCACTGACCACCAACCTCTGCCCTCTGTTGAGAATCAGCCGTGCAGTGGCAGGGTGATGGTGCTCTGATGTGGTCTGTAGCTGTCCACTGGATGTGCTGGCCCTGGTGTTTCCCAGGTGGTACAGGCCATGGTCAGCCCTCATCTGTGTATACCTGAGGGTATGACTCGCCGGGGTGGCCACCAGCTGCATTTGGGACCCTGAGGGACCACAGGGTCTCCACTGCAGAGACCTGAACTGTGTAGGTGGCACAGAGATGAGGCTGCCACCAGCAGGGCACTGGGCCCGTGCATGCTCAGCAGCCAGACCCACTGACCTTTCCAGAAGGGATAATTGTTAAGTATTTTAAGTCCTCCTCACCCACCATACAGAGTGAAGTCCAGCTGGAATTTCTCCGGAGGGGCAGATTTCATCTTGCTCTTGAGTTGCGAAGGAAGGAGAACTGAGCATGGAAGGGGGACAGGGGAGGGGCTTGGCAGCTGGGGAGAGGCACCTCCAGGGCTCTCGGAGCAAGGAGACCTGGAGCTGGGAGCTGAGTTCCAGCCCTGAACCCACCCCTAACTGGCTGCGCGGCCTTGAGCACGTTTCTTCTCTCTGGGCCTTAGTTTATACGTCTGCACGAGGAGATTCTTCCCAGCCATACTCTTGGGGCCCTAGGAGACTGTGTTTCTCCAGAAATATGAGGAAAGTTTGGGAAGGACAGAAAGAAAAGGAGAGAGAAGAGGAGACTGGGGAGGGTGCTCCAGTTCTCGTTCTGGCTTAAATACACTACTGCTTTCTGTGCCAACTCTAAAGCCACCGCCTCTGCCACTGTGCCCAGGATGGGGCTGGTATGTGCTGGGCTGGCAGCTTGAGGACTCAAAGAAGGGTGGGACTAGAGGGGTCCAGGCCGTCCAGACCAGGGTTTCCAAACCTGTCTGTATTTCCCAGTCACCTGGAAAATTGGGTTAGGAGCAGAAGCCTTGGAATATATGTTGTTACCAAGCTCTCCCAGTGATGTTTAAGTAGCCAGCTCAACATGGCCCAAGAAGCAGTGTTTGAGACACACACAGCCGCCTCATGTTGTCCGTGAAGAGATCTGGGCCAGTGAGAGGAAAGGGCTTGTCTGAGGTTAGTGTCGGACCTAAGACAGCCAGGCCCTGATTCAGTGCTGTGTCCAAATGCCTCCTGTGTGACGTAGTTTTATATAGGGCACGGGGGAGTCAGAGGTGCTTAGGGGGGCCCCATCACTCCCAGGACTGTCCCTGCCCCTCAGCCAGTCTGCCTTGCTCAGTGTCCTCAGTTGGGGTGGGCTCAACCCTTTACACATTATTGGCGATCGAGACAAGCTGCATTCCTAGGCACAGCCCACAGGGCAAAGCAGATGGAGGTTTTCAGTGAAACAGGGAACACCTGAGCTGGAGGCAGCCCCTGGGTGGGCCATCTCTCAGCAACTTCTGTGCTGCTGCCTCCCCATTAGGTGTGAATGAAGTCGATTACTGCCGATACCCAGCTCGGGAGACCCAGCTGCTGTGGCTGCGCTACTACCTGCAGGCACAAAAAGGGATGGCTGTGACCTCTAGGGAGGTGGAAAGGCTCTATGTGCAAGTCAACAAGTTTGCCCTGGTGAGTGCTTGTGACTGGTAGGGGGCAGGGGAAGGAGGAGCCAGGAGGTGGGATGCGGCCCCACCCCCAGCTCCTGCCCTCCCACAGCCTTGTGGTGGAGGAGGAAGCAGAGCCCAAGGTCAGGTGTGAGTTCCTGGGAACCCCTGCTGTGTGCTCCTGAACCCTAGTCTAGAGGTGAGATCTGGTAAGAACCATGTTGGGCATCCCCCTAATACTAAGATGCCCCGTTCCCTGCTTCCCCACCCCCGCAGGACTAGGAAAGGGAGAACCTGGAAAAGTTTGAGGAAATCAAACTTTTTCCTTCCAGGAAAGATCTCAGCTGCTTATTTTAGCAGTTCTCTCATTTGGACAAGTAGTTCTTTCTAATGTCTAACCTTAGCCTTTCATACTGCAGTTAACCACATCCCTCTATTTTTCCCCTCTCTTTTTTCTTGTACTTGTTTTTAAGCCTTTGGAGGAGATAGAGAATGTCAGCTTAATCTTCCCTGTTAGCTTCCTCTGCTGACTCGACTCCTTGTAAGCCTTCCCGTCAGGTTCTTCCTGCTCCAGTTGCTGTGCTGTCAGTTCTTTGCTTTTCAGGATTTTATTTATTTATTTTTAGAGCGACGGGAAGGGAGGGAGAAAGCAAGGGAGAGAAACATCGATGAGAGAGATACATCCATCAGTTGCCTCTCTCACGCCTTCCAACTGCGGACCTGGCCCAAAACCCAGGCACGTGCCCTGACTGGGAACCGAACTGGCGACCTTTCAGTTCACGGGTCAGCGCTCAGTCCACTGAGCCACAGCAGCCAGGGCTGTCCTGTCAGCTCTTTAGTTTGAGTGCCACTTATCCAAGGCCCATGGTTCATGCCAGGTCTCCACTGGTGTGTGCCCAGGGGGTTGCTACCTAGTCTTATTAATGTCAGCCATGCATGAGCAAGAAGGCCAGTCAGCTGCCCTGACCTTTGTGCACCATCAGAGAGCTGGGACTTGGATTGCCTGTTCTATTCTCCTCATTGGCACAAAGCTGATTCTCCTTCAGGTCCTTCCTCTTAACTGCTCCACCCAATGCTTTGTCTTGCTAAATGTTTAGCAATCATTCACACTTGCTAATTGATCTATGCCTCCTTGAAGTCCTGAGAAGGCAGAAAGTGCAGGGAGATTCTGTAGAGTCCGCCCCAGAGTAGGCAGGACTTGGAGTGGGGTGGGGCACACCAGCCAGGGAAAGGGTTGGAGTCACTGCTGTTGTTCGGGGGCAGCAAGAAGCCTGGCTCTCTGGCTTCTGGAACCTGGAGTGACCTGGGCCCCATGGGTGCCTCTGGCCAGTGGTCCTGGGCTCTGGCTTAGAGGTTCATCTCCCCCTGGGTATGTTGGCCTTGAAGACTTGAAGAGATGCCCTGGTGTAAGAGAAGCCAGGGGTAAAATTCTTCTTGGCCTGGGGCACA
Source organism: Macrotus californicus (assembly GCA_007922815.1). Lineage (NCBI taxonomy): Eukaryota > Metazoa > Chordata > Mammalia > Chiroptera > Phyllostomidae > Macrotus > Macrotus californicus. The sequence goes on from VMDR010001170.1 coordinate 54,821, forward strand.
AGCTGGAAGTCCTAGGAGCACCAGCCTGCTGACCCCCTCCTGGCGTGGGTAGGACCAGCTCTCCTTGCTTTTTTCTAGAGATAGTGGTGTCCCCACATGCTATCCAGTGACTTGAACTCCTGAATTTCCCCAACCTGTGCTGGGGAGACCAAGGTCTGTGTTTTCCAGCGTGGCTGCATCCCTCTAGCTACATGTGGTCCATGGCAGGCTTGGGAGGATCACCATGCTGACCCTCTTTGCTCTGTTTGCAGGCGTCTCACTTTTTCTGGGCGCTCTGGGCCCTCATCCAGAACCAGTTCTCCACCATCAACTTTGATTTCCTCAGGTGAGCACACGGGACAACTGGGAGCAGAGTGGGGCGGGGGGGAGAAAAGGAAGAGCTGAGGGTGTGAGGGCAAAGGACAGCCCAAATAAAATGTCCAGAGTCCATTCCACTGCCCACTCATCCCTTGCCTGTGGCCAGTGGGGTCACTACTCCAGGGGAGGCTCAGAAACCCAGAGAAGCAGTCTGAAGGAGCCTGCCCTGCCTGCCTGGTGGCAGATTGTGCTTTCCCCGTCTTCTCCTGCGACTCCAGAGGGCTCAGTGGTGAATGGAATTGTCACCAATCAGTCTGGAAGATCACAGACTCAGCCCTCATTTCATAGCTGAGACGTCAGCACTCCAGAGAGTGGGAGTGACTTGCTGAGGTCACTCGGTGGTCTAGTGCTCATGGAGAGTAGTGTCAGACCCAGCTCCTCCTTCAGGGGCCCCTAGTGACACAGCACGGGCTGCAGTGACATTGTGCTTGAGTACTGACTCCTTGGCAGGAAAGGGGGTGCCTGTGATGTGAGGTGCGTCACAAGGAGGGACCCAAAAGACTGAAATTTATTTATAAAGAATTGTGTATGTATTCTTACATGTTTAAACTTCAGTCACTTTCAAAACCCTGTGTTGCAGATGTACTGCATCCATATGATGCAGTACACCTATCGGACGTTTTCTGCTGCTGAAAACAGTGTTTGAATTCCTCGATTTTGATGCCTTTTAGTGCTTCTGCCATTTTTGTTTCACCTCTTCCACGTCAGCAAAACCTTTCCCCTTGAGGGCTTTTTTCATCTGGGGAAACAAACAAAACAGTCGCTGGGGGCAAGGTCCGGGGAATAGGGAAGGTGGAGCCTGGGAGTCGTGCCATTTCTGGTCAAAACCTGCTGAACTCCCAGTGGAGTGTGGGCAGGTGCACTCGAAAATCGCCCAGCGTGAGATGGGCACACGCACTCAGAGTCTTCAGAGAAAATTCACCGAAGCCCAGGCAGTCCTCACAGGAAGGCCAGCGGGTGCACCGACACAGCTGGGTTCCTAGAACACTCACCTAGTGGGGGAGCTTGTATTACAAGGGGCCCGCCCTCTAGAAGATAATTCCAGTTTGGGGGGGATCCCCCCTCGTATGTCTCTAAAGACAGGAATTATGTTGTTCTTCATTCTGGTCCGGTCCCCTCACCTCTCTCCTCCCCATCTGCCCTCGGCCAAAAAGGAATGACCGCCTGGCTTCAAAGCGTTCACAGCAATTAGAGAAATACAGGTCAGAGCACACTGAGTTATCACCTCACACCCGTTAGGATGGCTACTGTCAAATAAACAGAAAGGTACAAGTGTGGGCAAGGATGTGGACATGAGCCCTTGTGCGTTGTTGGTGAAACAATACTGTGCTTCCTCAGAAATTAAAAACAGAATACTGTATGACCCAGCAACATCACTGCTGGGTGCATATCTAAAAGAATTGAAACCGGGGTCTCAAAGAAAGGCCTGCACACCCGTGTTCGTGGCAGCATCCCTCACAATAGCCGAGGGGTGGAAGCAGCCCAAGTGTCCGTGGAGGGACGGATAGTAAACGACACGTGTGTTGCAGCAGCGTAGCATTCATTCTTAAAAAGGAGAGAGATCATGTCGTGTGCTACAGTGTGGGTGCGCCTCAGGACATTGTCTTAAGTCAAATAAGCCAGCTACAAAAAGACAAAACTGCGATCCCACTTACATGAGGTAACTGAATTAATCAAATTCATGGAAACAAAGTAGAATGGTGGGGGCATGGGGAGCTGCTGTTTAAGGGGTCTAGAGTTCAGTTTTGCAAAACAAAAGAGACCCAGGTATGTGTTGCCCAGCAGTGTGAATGCACTCAACAATACTGAACTGTAAAAATTTAAAAATGACCTTGTTTGGGGAAGGGTTGGTCTAGTTAGCTCTTAAGAAGAAAAATAAAATTATAGTTGAATTTTTTAAAAAACTCAGCCTGGGCTGGTGTTGACTGGCACAGACCTAGATGGGCTGAGCTGGGGAGAAGCTTTGCTCCCTGGCACGGCTTTCTTCTCGCCCTTAGCTCTCTTTCCTGTCCCCTGGCAGGTACGCAGTGATCCGATTCAACCAGTACTTCACGGTGAAGCCTCAAGTGTCTGCCTTGGAGATGCCAAAGTGACCAGCTGCCCTGCCCTCCCCTTGCTATCTGCCTGGAAGGCTGATTCTCTGGGGCTTGGTTCTGCTCTAGGGTTTGTACCCTTGGACAAGGTGGGAGAGAGGACAGGTGGGTATCCTGGGAGAAGACTCCACCAGCCCCCAGTGGGCGCTGCCGTGACATTCTCTCATTTGGAAGGACTGACGGACCTTGCTCTGGGGGCCCTTTTGCCTGGCCTGACTTGGGGGAAAGTGCCTGCAGCCAGCTAGAGCTCGGACTACAACCACCCAGGGAAGCCCAGGGTTCCGGGCCCCAGGCCAGGCTGGGATCTAGGCTCCCTGGAGGTTTCTTTGACCTTCCTGGCTTGGGGAGGGGGTGAGGTGGGAGGGCTCCTTTCTACCTCCAGTGCCCTGAGCCTCCAGCCCATCTCCCCACAGCCCCATAGGGGAGGTGTTGAGCCCAAACCAGCACCATGCCAACTCTTGACAGATGGATGTAAATACCTTGGGGTGGGGGGCTTGACAGTTCCCTAGCAGCTGCCTCATCTGAGGTCCTTTTTTCCAAGACTGATCAATCAAATAACCCCTTCCCAAACCTCAGTCCAAGGACTGCTGCTTCGTGCTCTGGCTTGGCTGGAGGGGACAGCAGCCAGCAGCCTTGTTCCTCCCCTGGCCTTCCAGGCCCTCACTTCCAAGGATCTGTCTCCCCACGTCCACCTACTTGGGCTAGACTAGTGGGATTCAAGGGGCCAGGGACCAGGGCTCGCCTGGCATGCGAGAGCCTGGGTAGGATCTGTCGTGAAGGTGCTGAGGTCATCGTCCCTGACTCAACGGCCTCCACCTTGTTCTGGCCTCACAGCCCCTGGGGCCCCTCAGCTTGGGCCTATGAAGTGATTCATTTGTAAATTGTCTTGATTTTCTGCATTAAAAGGACCATTTCTGGACTACTCTGTCTCAGTGCAGCTGATGAGGCTCTGACTTGGAGGGTGTGACCAGCCCACCTGTGGTGGGGGTGGGGGGCGTGGCGCTGGTGGTTCCAGCCCCTCGGGGCTGCATGGCCCTCCTGGTATAGGGTAGACCTGGGCAGGGCTGGTGGTTTCTGCCTTTAACTATCTTGCACAAGTCAGTTGGTAAAACTGGGAGGATGCTGGTTGGAGGAAACTGAGCTGTGGATTCGCAAGAATTTGGCCTTATCCGGATGATGAGCCAGTGAGACCCTGAGGGAAGTACTGAGACATCTTCCTTGGTCCTCTCTGGCTCCTAGTATTTTGGGGTTGGAGGGGGTGTTACTTTGCCTGGAACCAGTCTGTCACTTTCTCAGAAGGCCAGGGGGAGGGGAGGGCAGGTGCTCCAAGATGAGCTGGGGTATCCTACTCCATAGCCCAGGTTGCTAGGGCTGCCCTCTCATGACTGGGCAGCAGTGCCCAAGAGCCCCCAGAAGGTGCCTGCCGGGTGGACTCTGTCAAAGTACCTAGTTGCCATGGCAACTGCTGGAACTGAGCTGGCGCCTGCAGCTGGAACTGCCTTCAAGGTCACGGTGACCCTGTGTGGCTGGGCCCTAGTGGGCAGCAGGACTGAATCCAGGGGTACCCTTGGAGAACATGGGGAAAGGTGCGTCTGGCAGAGGGATGGTGCCTGGGCTGGGCAGGTCAGGCCCCCCGAGAGTTCTCCGTGGGGTCAGGTGGTCCTGGTGCAGCCTTCCTGTGGACTAAATGGTAGTGCCCACCCTCCTTGTTCCTTTCAGACCCACCTCTGGAGCTGAGGGCAGCAAAACCACTGAAGGCAGCTTGTCTCCAGTCTCCTGAGGCCTTGATGTCATAGTGTCACAGTGGTGGACAGTATAGGCACAGGGCCTCCCAGGTGTTGTCCTGGACCCTAAGGCCCCCAGCCACCATCTGCATGAAGGAGTTAACCTGCAGGTACCATCCTGCTGCCTTCTTTAAAAAAGCATCCTCTTCCTCAGTTCTCCATGGGAGAGGGCAGCTGGGGGCAGGACCCTCTCCTACAAAGCCTTGAGTCCCACCATCACTCCAGACTCTCAGCATCCAGGTCTCTTTTCAGACCTGATGAAGCCCTGCTGGCAAAGCACCGCCTGGGCAGGGATTCCTCTCTGCTGGGCTCTGACCTCGGCATCCGCAGAAGAGGCACAGAGAAGGCAGAGAAAGTTCATGACCCAGCCTTCCTGATAATTACCAGGGCACTGTTCCTGGTCTTACAACATGCACCGCCCCCCATCCCGCCTTTCCTGGGGTGGGGGGGGGCGCTCCAGGGCACCAACCACAGGTTCCCATGAAGGGTTTTTCCCATCCTAAAAGCAAGTAGCACCTAGAATTGAGACAGGGTAGTGAGAAGCAAGGAAAATTCCTTGGCGAGTGGAATAGGGAAAACAGAGACAGACAGCTGGACACTATGGCCAAGCAATTTATAGCCAGGTGCAGATGGTCACCAGGGCAGAAGACCTGGCAGGGGTCAAACTGGGAAGAATGAGGACCTCACCTCCAGGGTAACCTTTCCTTCCCTGGCCTTTCCTCCCTGGAGATAACATCTAGGCCTCAATTGTATTCAGCTCCAGACCCAGAAACAACAAAACCAGGTGGTCAAAGCCAGAACCAACTGCAATGACTAAAGACCCCCTGGCCTGGCACTGACCAATCAGTGGAGATCATGACCCTGAAAGGGCGCATCTGGAGAACAGATGAATATTCTACCGAAGCCCTCTGTCCCCCAAGATTCCCGCCTGTAAGAGAGAGAAAAGCCTGAAGACAAAGGACCCAGCAAAAGCTCCTTCTGGGAAGCAACCCAAGTCATTCTTTTTCCTCCACAGGCACTTGTCCCCTAAACTCCAAGGAAATGGGTGGCTGGTGCTTGGCCCAGGCCCTGAACCTGTCCCCAAGGCCCCCTTTTCTCTGACTTCCCAGTGAGCTAAAGCTCCTGTTGCTTCTTTGCTAAGCCCTTCCTTGTTTCACTGTTCCCAGCGTCACTGCTCACCTGGACTCGTGTGAAATCTTTCCTACACGAAGTCAAGAACCCACACAGTACACCTGGCCCTAGGCAGACCTGCTCAGGACCAGGCCCCTGTCTGGTAACAGAATGAAAGGATTCCTGGAGTGGGAAGTGGGCAGTGCTGGCCTCAGGCTCCTGAGGCCACAGAGGACCTGGGAATAGGGAGGTGAGAGGAACTTGGGACTGGCAGGGGATGAGGGTGAACCTACCTAGGAGAGTCCTGACCAGGCTCCTGCATTTGGTTTGGAACACAGGGCTGGTCGCGGAGATGGGTGGGGGTACATGGACAGGAAATAAGCAACTCCTCCATGTGACCACCAGAGGGCAGGCGCTGCAGGCAGCCATGCTTCTTTTCCCAAGGACCGCCTGCATCTTCTCAAGTGGCCAGGGAATCTGGGCTCTGCTGTGGAGACCTGGGGTAGGGAGGGCCAAGGAGAGGAAGCCCAAAGCTCTGGGAGGCTGGGCTGGAGAAAACCTGCAAAGGTTAGCAGCCAGGATGGTCCCTTGTTCAAAGGGCTGGGACTCTAATTGTTAGGGAGTCTTCAGTTCCAAGTCGTGGCCCTGGAATCGACCACACCTAACTTCTCTGACCTCTCCAACTTAGTAACCTCTTTTCCAGTAACATCCCCTGCCCCCATCTAGACTCTGCTGGAACACTTCCTGTGTTGGGAAGTTCACTACCACTTTGAACATTTTTGTCAAAAGTTGTTTTCGTTAAGCCAAAAATGACCCTTGAGAAGCATTAAGAAGCCAGTTCTACCTCATAACCTGCAGACTGTGTTTGCCCACCTTTGAAGAAAGCAGTCTTATCCTTTGTGCCCTACTTTAGTCTCTTCTCTGGGCCAAACATCCCTGAGCCTTTCAACCATGCCTCTAATATATGTCCCCTCCAGTCCCCTTCTGTGCAGGGTGCCTGTCTTTGGGTCCCTTCAGTGTGACAATGGCCTTTTCTGTGTAGGGGCTAGGACTGCCATAATGCACCTGGGGCCAGGCCTGTGTGGTGCGGCGCATCACCTCCCTTTTTGTGAACACATGCCTCTGTTACTCCAACCCAGACCTCTTTCCCAAGAATTGCCATTCACTTTGCTGCCTCTGCTCCACACTAACAAGATACATTTTTTAACCACAGGAGTTACTCTTTTTATTGATCCCTGTTAGTATGTCTCTTGAGAGTTTAAAAATCTCACCTAGCCATTTCAGGTCTAACAGACTGTTACTTCCTCTGGTGTAATATATAGTTTTTTGAAATCCTCATTCAAAGCATAAGGTAACTGCCCTGGCCAGGTGGCTCAGTTGGTTGGAGCATCATCCCGTGCACCAAAAGGTTGTGGGTTCAATTCCCAGTTGGGGCACGTATGGGAGGCAACCGATTGATGCTTTTCTTTCACATCGCTGTTTCTCTCTAGAATCAATAAACATATCAAGTGATTAAAAAAAAAAGCATAAGGTCATGGATACAGCCCTGAAACACACCAGACTCTGTTCATTAATCAAATCCCGGGAGCTTATATGTGAGTTTGGGGTGTCCATGTGAGCGCTTTTCTGGGATGAGGGAGGGTCCATGGTTTTCATGAAATTCTCAAAGGGCTCCTCCAAAAGAAGAACCACAGATAAGGTTTAACCTTGTTTTGGGACGAAGACAATGAGGTCTGAGGGGAGCTCTGACACCCCCACTCCCCACACACATGCACAAGGCCATGTGGCTAGGTCTGGGAAGAACCAAAACTTCCTGACTCGTGATACCACTTTCACCACTGCATTTTCTCAGGACCTGGGTGGACAGCTTATGTTGAGGGCTGGCTCTGGCTCGCCTCCTCGAGGCAAGGGCAGTATCTCATTCAGAATGTGCACTCTGGGCTGTGGGGCCAGGGGCCGGGAGAAGAATGCAGGAGTTGGAGCTGAGTCTCCCTTGCTTGCTTCAGATGTTTCTCCTGGGTCACAGGCCTGAAGCTCCCTCGACCTGCCGGCAGGGGGCAGTGATGCCCCGGCTGGTGGCACATTTAGGACTCCTTGACTTGAGGCTGCCACCCCACGCCCCCCTCTTGCGCATTGGCCAAACTCTGAAATGGTCGTTCTTTATTATACCAACAGAAACAAAAAACTTCCCAAGTGTAAACAGGAGAAATGTGCTGGTTAAGTTACTCATCATTATCTTATTATTAACAAAATAAAGCACTATCTATGTTTACAGTCATAAAAAAAGAAACAGCCTGGACAGAAGCTGGGCTTTGGGGAGAAGACGGGGCACAGGCACAGACCCCACATCTGTCCCTGTGGAACTGGGGTTCCCTCCCCACTCTGACCTGCCTGGGTCTTTGGAGTCATGCCAATAGGGTTTCCTTTTCCTCAGGAAGTAACTTGTGAAAGTGGTCGGGAACAGAGGCACGTCCCCCAGTGTAGCAGGAGGGGCAGGCAGGTGAGGGCAAAGCTGTGTGAGAGGTGGGTAGGTAGGGATGGAGAATGGGTCTTCTCTCCATTCTCAACAAGCACCCCCCCACTCCCAGAGAGAAGTGGAGACCAGCTGCCATGGGAGCCTGCTCTCCAGGGCTTCCGGTGCCGACAGGAAGGGGGCACCGCCAGTGCTCCTGCTCCCACTCCTGGCACCCAGATTGGGACTGGGCTTTGGGGCACCAGGGCGGAGCTCCTTGGAGGCTGAGCACATGCCCATGCTGCTCAGAGCTAAAAATGGCTCTGTGGGAACCCACCAGCAAGTCAGGGAAGGGGTAAAGAGGTGGGCAGGGGAGGTCAGGGTAGCCCGGGGGCCTTCAGAGACCCAGAATGGCCAGCGGGCAGAGTCAGACACCAAGGAAGGGAGAGAGACAAACAGGGCCCTGCAGAGACAAGGATACAGAATCTGAGACACCCAGACTGACAAAGAGGTAGTAATATGGGGACAAAGAACACAGAAAGAGGCCCCCAGAGAAGCAAGAGTGGCATCAAGAGACACACCCACAGGAACTCAGCAACAGTGCCTGGCACATAGTGGGCACTCAATAAATACGCAACCAGTGACAAGAAAACACACGTATGCGCGTGCACACACGCAGCAGCCAGAGGCACAACAGGCTTAGAAGAAGATAAAAACAGAGGGACAGCCAGACCTTTTTGCACAAAGTGCAAAGTGATCCTGGTGATGGGGGAGCAATATGTGGATGTGGAGGGGGTAAGGGGGTGCTGGTCCCACGGTGGCTGGTCCAGCCAGGACAAGAATGGAAACAAAGCATGTGCTCCAGGGAGACAGGTGTGGAGCTGCCATGCACCCGGGCAGGTGGATCTGCAGTAGGGGAGGGTCACACAGTATCCCCTGGCTATGAGCCCCAAAGACCAAGGAGTTCAGCCAGCTCAGCTGTCACCACCGTGCAGGCCCTGCCCACTTATGCCAACAGCTCTTCAGGTGCGCCTGTAGGTGTGGTGGGGAGGGGCCTGTATCTACAAGTACACAGCTGTGCCATCTCCTGGCACACCAATGTCCAAGTACCAACACAGTCCAGGTGGGCTGGCTGTGCCCCTCGGTTCGGGGCCAGGTCTTCTCCAGATCAGTCCGTGAGCACCACCAACTCCCCATCGCTCTTCTCCTCGCCCTCCGAGTCCTCATCCTCACTGTACCGGTACATCTCGCCGTCAGCCACCGAGTGCCTGTCCTCTGTGGACTCAGCCTCTTCCCTGAGGCTGCAGGTGTTCACGATGACAGGCATGTTGGGGTCTAGACTTCGGGGCACATAGTGCTCCACCACGGTCTGTGCCACCCGAGGGTACAGGACATCTGGGGAGCTCATCTGCACTTGGCCCGCCTGCGGGCTTCGGGGCAGACAAGAGGCGAGTTACAGAAGCAACTTCACTTCCACCCCCACCCCACTCCCGTCCAGGCCTCCTCAGGCCAAGCCCTCTCTGTTCACCCCCTTTTGGCTCCCGAGACACACATTCTGCACCCCTGGGCTGCTTTCTGACAGCCACATTCCTTGTCAGCTACAGCCCTGCACACACGTCTTCAAAGACATTCCTGGAGGACTGTGTGTGAATCCCACTTTTGGAAATTGTGTATTTAAATGCTTTTGTCAAGTCAGGAATCTTCTGTATGACGACCACCTTGGTTTTTAGGGGGACCCCTGAATTTTTACTGAGTTTGTCAGAAAAGGAATCCGTGGGCACATTTCTCCAGGTACACAGCAGCCCTCCACACTCATTCTCACAAACTTATATCCTGAGACTCTAGGTACCCACCACATGGTCGCCCCTGCAGTTACACATGGAGGCCCAGCCACACAGAGATAATGCTCACACACACACCTATACTCACACACAGCCAACAGACACACAGGCACAGCACTCCTGCAGTCACACACACAAGCGAGCCCAGCCTCTCACAACAGCTGCACACACATGCACAGTCTCAGCAGCCTGGGGAGGGCCTGCTCACGGGGTCATGTAGCTCTGGCGGGCATCCTGGCGTCGGGTCCTCATCAGGGCCTTGTACTCGCCCACCCGTAGCCGCTTGCCCTCCACGATGCAAGTGCGCTTGGGCCTCGGCTTGTACTTGTAGTCGGGGTACTTCTCTAGGTGCTGCCGGCTCAGCCTTGCCTGTTCCTCGTAGTAGGGCTGCTTCTCCTGGTTGGTCATAGACTTCCAACGGGAGCCTGGCCCAGCCCCCAAGGGCAGGCAGTCAGTGCTAGCTTGGCGAGGTTGGCTCTGCCAACCACCTCAGCCCCCTGCAGGCCCTGGAGGAGCTGAGAAGGTTTTGGTTCCCAGATATATGTGTAAGCACTCAGCAAGAACCTGGCCCAATATGGATGCTCCTTGGATGTTGAGCAAATGATACAATGAAGTTGGCATGTACATAGGCATCCAACTGGCAGCTTAAGATATGGCACCCAGCAACTTCTGGGAGGCCTCTGCTCTGCATTATTCGCTTAAACAAAAGAGCAGCTACCGAAGCCCACTGATAAAAGAGGTTTCCTGCTCAGGACAAAACACCTGCTATCTGTGCCCGTAAAAGGAATGCACAGACATCGGAGGAGTCTCGTCTTGAAAACAACTGCCCTATTCTAGCCCCACCCGCCCCACCCTCCAATCAGGGCACCCCACTGAAAAACCTTTCTACTGACAGCCCAAGAACACGAGTATCTCCTGTTTCTTGCTACTCAGTAGAACAGGTTAGTTAGGCAGAGATGGGAGGAGGGGCTGTCTCCCACGGGTACATGTATATATACACACACTCCTTAAGTTTGGGTGCAGGTGCTGGCAGAAGAGCCAGGCGATGGTATAAAACCCTGGGATTCAGCTGCCCCACATCCTGACTCCCACACTCTGTCAGATTCCACCAGAGTTCAACACGATGTGGACTATCAAGCAAGCCCTAAATAGATCCAGCTGGCTCCTCAACCACGTCCTGCTGGACAATGGATCCTGGAGCCCCAGAGCTCCTGCAGACCTCACCCATTGGCCCTTACCAAGGATCTTGCTGATGCTGGAGTTGTGCATGTCTGGGAAGGCTTGGAGGATCTTCCTCCGCTCATCTTTGGCCCATACCATGAAGGCATTCATGGGTCTCTTGATGTGGCTGCTGTTCCGGGACTCAGGGAAGTGGCGGGAGCCTGGGGGACAGAGGTAGAGTCAGCAGGGCAGCTGGTGTAGGGTAAGGACAGTCCTCCAGGGCCAGCAGAAAGAAACTCCCCACACTGACCACTAGGGGGTGCTGGAGGGCTCCCACAGCACGCAGGGATGGCCAGCAGCAAGATGTCAACAGACGCCCAGCCAGGGACCAAAGACGGACAGATATATACAGGGGCTCCACAGACAAAGGGAGAGAAGGGACAGGAAACAGACATGATGGCCCTGGTGGGAAGCAGAGGTGGGCCCTCCTGCCCATCAGCCCAGTGCCCTGCGCCTCACCGTCCACATCACAGCCCAGCATGGCTTCCTCCAGTGGGTGCACACAGCTCTCCTCCAGCCGCTCCTTGACTGGGGATGTGTCCAGGCTGAGGGGGTCCTGGGACTGACAGGACAACCTGTACATCAGCCTCTTGGTGTCACCCCACTTCATTCCCCACCCCCGCCCCCTTGGTGGCCTCAAACTCTGTCTTCCACCCCTGTCATCTGTCCCCTGCTCCCAGGTACAGGGAAGTGGGGCCCACACCTTACGGAAGGGCGTGTTGGGGCAGCTTTCCAAGGCCCCGCTATGGCTATGCAGCAGCTGCCGAGCATCTTGGATGGCCTTGGTGACAGCGTCCCCTTCACCAAGGAAGCCTAAGAGGGGAGGAGAAGGCACATGGAAGGGAGCTGAGGGGTCACCCCAGTTCATGCCATGCCCCTCCAGTGCTCCCTCCTGCCCTTTCCCAGGGCCATCACACTGCGCCATCCCAAGGGAGCACCATTTACACTGCCTGTCATGGCACCAGACTAGAAATAAAGGTAGAATGCCCTGAGATTGTGCACCCAGCAGCCTGAATCACCAGAGGCTAGGGTGCCCAGGCAGATATGGTGGGGGAGAGATGGGGGCCTTCTGAGACATCGAATGTTGAAACTAAAAGAGGCTGACCAGAGCAAGTCTAATCTACAGAGGGGAAGGGTCATTCCCAAGGTCATATCATGCCCTCTTGACTCCCCTAGAGAGGGCTAAGGGAAAGGTGCAGCATATAGAAAGCTTACCCAAAGGCAGGCTGGGGGGACTGGATTGCAGGTCCCGCGTGGGAGCCCCGTGGCTGGGGGGGCGGGGTCCACAGCTGCTCATCTTCAGGCTGGGGGAGCTGGAAGTGTTGGGCAGCTCCGGGGCCTTGGGCTTGGCTGTGAGGTTCAGGGGCTGGGAAGGCTCCTAGGGCAGACCCAGAGGCAGAGGGTGAGAGACACCAACACAGATCCCCAGACAGGGAGAGAGGGGAGAAGCATACCCAGAAGAGACAAGGTGGCAGCCAGCCAGCCCAGCTAAGGAGTGGGTGGCACAGTACCTGCAGGGGATGGTGGGTGGCCATGGCCCCAGGCCTCTTCACGGCTGGGGCAGGGGGGCTGTGCAGCAGCTGCAGCGGATACTCCACTGTGGAAAAGACGGCAAGGAGAAAAGGCCTAGATGACCACAGAACAGCAGACACCTTGCTTGATGGGGCCCCAGCAGAACAGAGTGGACAGAGGCCTGGAGCTGGCCCAGCTTGCTTCCAGCCACGGCTTACCCTGGCCCCAGAGTGCTGCCAAGGACCTCTGAGCCCTCTCCACCACTGCCCTGCACGCCAGTAGGCAGCATCAGTCTGTCCTGCCCTTCACAACCCACTGAGCTCCAGACCCAGGTGAAATGAGAGCAGAAATACCATCTATTCACTCTACCAATACTGTACCTACTATGTGCAGGGTACAAATGCGGCTACCTTGTGTGTGCCCTGTCTCCTGTGCATTGTCTCGCAATAATCCTCACTGTGTGGTATATAATAGGTGCTCAATACAGAGAGTTGCCCACAAGTTAACCAGTGGGAGGGAGCACTGATGTTTGAACCTGGGTCCTCCCTACTCCACACTTTGTCCTCTCCCCTCCACATGGCACCCTCTTCTTCCTCGTCTATCTCAGTTTCCTCAACCAGGCCCAGAGCCAAGGAGTTGACAGTTCAGATGGACAGACAGTGATGTATACAAATCACTAACCACGGAGCCCGTGCTAACACAGGCTCAGGAGATGGAGTGCATGCGAGAGAACTTCATTCCGGACGGAGGACTGGCACGGGCTTCTTAGGGGGAGCTGAGACATGAGCTCATGCCCACAGGCAGGGCATGCACAGTGGTGGGGTGTGACAGCGAGATGTGGGAAAGGAGACTGGCACAGGATAGGCAAGGTGGGCTCAGAGCCATGTGAAGGCTGAGCTCCGGAGTCTGGACTCCATGCTATAGGTAATGGAGCGCCACCTGAGGCCTTTGAGCTGGTACTGCTCACTCAGCCATAAGAAGGGGCATCTGGCAGCCTGGCCAGTCCAGGTCTTCCACAGGTTATTGCCTGCCTCCCTGGTCCAGAAAGTATGCATGCCCTCCCTGACCAGGCCCCTGCTCTCCTCACCCCTGTGCCTCTGCTCCATGTTCACCTGGAATTGCAATGGTTTCGTACTGTTGCCCTATCCTCTGCCTTTCCACTGCAATCTTCCCTCAAGGTGAACAGTCAGTGGGACCAACCAATGACTTTGCCCACGGTCTACAGGATTGATGGTGGAACTATAGGAACTCACCACCCCGCTGGATTTCCCCTGCCTTCTTTCTCCCATGGAACAGGGAGGGTGGACCAGGGGAATTGACTTAAAAGCTACTCCCCGTCCTCAGGCCATCACAGTTTCTGTCCTGTCCCCATGACCATTCAAAGAATCAATGACCATGGCCTAATAATTCTACCTCTGCCTCCGCCCCACTGTCACTGCCCTCATTTAGGCAGTCACCTCCTATTGCTAGAATCACCTCAACAGCCCCCTACCCAGTTCTGCCTTCCGTTGGCCCCCTCTCCATTCCCCATCACCCACAGCCACATCACAGCACTGTCTACTCAAAGGCTCAAGCATGCCCACATTCCACAAAATAAACCCCAAAGTTCATGCTTGGTCCCCACAGCCCTGTCACACACTCTCCTTGACAGTGACTGTCTCAGGTCCCAGTGCCTCTGCCAGCACTGCCTTCCCAGTGCCCTCTGCCCTCAGCTCCCGGCTCCACCCTCCCCAGCGCACTCTCCCAGGACCCAGTCAAGCGTCACGGCCTTGGCAGACCTTCCCACATTCCCCAGTTGTTGGCAGGCTTCTTTCTCCCTCCCCAGACTGTAAGTCCCTGAGCTCAAAGTTCACATTTTATCACCCCCCAGCCACCCCGCAACCACACAGCGTGTGTGTGACGTGTGGTCAGTGCCCATTTGTGTTCGCTGAGTTTCAGTGACAGAGCAGATGGCAAGAGTGACACGGTTGGGGCATGAACAGAAGTATGAATTTGGGAGACACAGAAATCTCAGTTAATGTTCAAAATGTTAATATTCTGGCAGTTAAATGTACCAGAACTGGGGAGGCTAGACCCAGACTGGCTAAACGTGGAAAGCGCTTTATGGTTTCCAATGTACTATTTTTCATTTTCCCAGTGACATTCAGGCGCGAGGGAACACTCTTCCACTAGACAGAGCCCAGAACCAGGCCAGAAGGGCAACCCTGACTAGACAGAGCCCAGAACCAGGCCAGAAGGGCAACCCTGCACAGCAGTGGATGAGAGCCTCCTTTCTGTAAGTGCCTCAGGACCGCCTGTCACATACTCACCAGGTTTGCAAGGGATTGGCTGAATGGGCAAAGCCAGCTGGGAGTCAGGAGTGACAGGTAGAGGTTGGTGGCTTGGGGGGAAGGCCGGGATCATGACATAAGGCATGTTGACCTGCTGAGAGCAAAGAAACCCTGTGTGAGTCCGCAGAGGCCCAAAGAGCTACCCAGCTATGGCCAGCCCCGGACAGAGGTTGGACCCAGGGGTGAGAGGCACGGAGCTCTGGGCAGGGACAGCCTTCCAAAGGATCCGTCTAACCCCATACCACCTCCAGGGGCCCCTGTCTGCTGGCCCTCAGGTCCCACCTGGGAAGGGTTGCATTCTGGGCCCCATTCCTTTGAAACAGGGGAAGACGGTGGGAGGGTAACAGCAGGAAAGAACCCCCTCCTCCGGGTCATGCCTGAGTGATTCTGCCTGTCCCTCCCTGTCCTCAGCACCTATCTGGGCCTCCAGCTCTCCCATTGCCCAGCCCTCCCCCTGTATACCTGGATCTGCTGCTGAAGGAGGTTGATTTTGTGTTGCTGCTGGATTAGCTGCTGCTGCTGCTTAGCAATCTGGCAGAGGGGAGAGTGGGCAAAGGTGGCGTGGGCTTAGGCCCCCAGGCCCCACCTCCCAGAGTCTTCTGGGCCCCAACCACACACCCTGCCTTCTGAGAATGCAAACATGGAGAACTGAGCAGGGCAAGAGGCACAACAGTCAACCTTCAGAATTTATCCTTTTGCTGGGAGCTGAGCCTTCCCTCAGAGGCCAGGGATGGAACGTGGGCAGGACCCTTCAGCATCCCTCCAGCCCCTCACCCCCATATAAGGCTTATGAACAGCCAGAAGTGGGAATCCTTCAGGCAGGCCCATGGCCCCTCCTCTTAGAGCCCCCTCCCCAACCCGCCCCAGGTCTCAGCCTGTACTGGCTGGGCTGCCCCCAAGGTGCTCCCTCTAGGCCCTGAGAGACCATGCCCCCGAAAGAAAGCCAGAAGCCAAGCTGGGCTGACCTGTTCCTGCTGCTGCCGGGCCAGCTCCATCTGCTGCTGCTGCTTCTCAAAGAGCATGGCCGCCATGTTCTTCTGCTCTGAGTGGGCCGTCAGAAGCTGGTCCCTCAGGGTAGACAGCTGATGGATCATGACCAGAAGCTGGAGCTCCTTCTCTGCCAGGCTCTCTTGGGTCCCTGCTCCAGAGTGAAATAGCCACCACCAAGAATTTTTGTTTGGTCATTTATCTAGCCGTCCATCATCTGCTATTTACTGATCAACTGCTCTGACCCAGGACCATTAGGGGCTGAGCCAGAGAGGTGACTGACACTTGAGCCTTGCCCTGGAGGAGCCCTTCATCTTGCTGTCTGACAACTAGCTGTTCAGATATGCTATCACCAGCCACTGAAGAAAATACTGGCGGTGGGGTATCTCAGCCCTGCCTGCCCCTTGGGCATCCTCAAGTGCCAGTGCCACTGGGTCAGGGTGCACAACCATCCCACAGGAGCGGCCCAGCAGGACATGCTCAGGTTTTGGAGCGAGAGAGATCAGAGTCAAGTCCTCCCTTCCACCCATCCCGCCTATGAGCTCTTGGGCAAGTTACCAACTTCTCTGCACTTGAAGTTTTTTATTCTACAAATAAGCACACTAATCATCACTTCAAGGGGTTGCTGCAAGGGTTAAAGGGGCAATGAATGTGAAACTTTTAGTCCAGGATCTGGCACACAGTCCTCAACCAACCACTGTTGGTGCTTCCCTTCCCTCCAATTTAGCTGATATCAGATGCAGAAAATGCCAGGCCACAGATGATTTGCATCGGAATTACTGAGGGAGCCTTTGGAAAAGATGTCCAGGCACCCACCCTCTGGCGTTCTCTTTCAGTGGATGGGGGTGGAGCCTTGGCATCTGCATTGTTTTGAAGTGCCCTGTGATGGAGACACCCACTTCCCTGAGCAAACCACACGAACCTTGACAGACGGCCTTGCAAATGGAACTATCACTGACTCTGCCACCCTCAACTATCAGGCAAGGTCAAGAGAACTAGAGGCAAAACCAGACTCAAGCAGGACAAGTTTAACTACACAGAAAGGAATGAACTGACTTTATGACTTTTTTGTTTGAGATTCCTGATTTTTTTAAAGCTACTGTTTTCCAGATAAGAGGGAACTTGTTCTCTTAAACTACCTGTGACTTAGCAATTGGTAAATTATACCTTTGTAAGCAATACTGAAACATTTATATATTTCTCCCTACCTGACCCCTCCAGAATGTGGAAACTCTTAAAGAAGTATTATTACTTTATGGCAACATGGTATTTACATAAGTTCAGTAAGAACCTGTTCCCTTTCTAAGAGGACACAACTGGAAACTGGTTTTATTACAAGACTTTGATGGAAACATCATATCTGAGAGAAATGCACGGGCTCAGATATGAACAGACAGCTTTAAGGAATTAAGGCTGACCTAACGTATGGGAGCCAATAAAAACCTCTGGCAGTACCAGCCTGGCAGCTGGCTTACTGGGCTCCCAGCAGCATTACCATGCGAGTAAAACGCATCACTTCTCGGCAAGTGCAGAAACCGAGGAAGAGAGGAACTCCCCCAAACCTACAGGTACTAACTAAAGAGGCAGTGTCTGACGCCAAGTCCTTGCCTTAGTTTCTCAGGCCTTGAGAGGCCTTATAAAACTCAACCTGAAGATTTCTTATGAAAAATTCCAGCAGCACCCTGGCAGGTATGGCTCAGTGGATGCAGTGCTGGCCTGCAAATGATTCCCAGTCAAGGCAGGTGCTTGGGTTGTGGGCCAGGTCCCCAGATGTAACTCTCACACGTCAATGTTTCTCTCCCTCTCTTCCCCTCTCTCTAAAAATAAATAAATGGAATCTTTCAAGAATTTTTTAAAATCCCAGCAGATTTGAAAGAGCCTATGTGGTTAATTACTATTTTTGCTGGACTTACACAAATAATCAGGCCAAGTTTATTGAAACTAGACTTATTTTGCACATGCTAATTTTGTTATCTCTGGTAAAAATGAGGGTGATTTTAGAGAGACAATCTGTTTCAGTAAAAACTATAATATTAGATTCTAGTGCTATTTGTCTTTTGAGTTTTTAAAATTTTCTACATATAAACTGGACTGGATCCTGAGTTTTTCCAGTTTTCTTCAATGTTTGGCTGTAACTCCCCAAACTGACATTTTCGCATCCCCACCCTCTGACTTGGAACCATGGAGAACTGGGACCGCCCTAGCCTAAGGCCACAGAGGCTGAAGTGAGACAACCTGGAGTGGACTTCACAGAAATCACCACAGCTCATCTGTGGACAAGCGTGGCGCCTGCTACAGAGAGGTCACCGAAGACACTCACACTGCAGGCCGGGACAGCCTCTCGAAATGCAGCTGCCTGCCTTCATCCTGTCTGACAGTGCTTCAAGCCGGGCATCTAGAGATCTTAATCACCTGCCTTCAGAACTCAGAAACCGATATTATAATCTGCTTCAACCATTAACCTTTGTTTTGTTTCCACAGATGCCTCTTATTAAATGCTTGATTGTTTGCACCACGAGCTTAACTTTGGGAGCCCACTGGCACCTCTGCCTCCTGAAACGAGATACAAACTTGACCAAACTTTTCTCGACACCAGACTGGTTCGATGAGATACAGAACGGTCTGTCAGCCCATCTTCTGGATGTGGAAGTTCCAGGGGAGTTCCTGAGGAGGGAGCTGTAGAGGTTCAGAACAAGCCACCCCAAGATGCACCTCAGTGGTATGCAGATTACTGGTATGCAGATTATTTTGAGCTAAAGGCAATTTTAGTTTCAGGTTCAAAGAAACTTCTCTCCCTCCAACTACCTAGAACCTGAATTAAGGGCCTTGCTCATAATAAGACAGTATCAAAAATAATCTCTTTTGACCTGTCTCTACCAGGCAAAATTTTATTCACTAAACATCGGCTCTTCTTACATGCTGCAATGACACTTTGAAGCCCCCAAGGTGCACCGCCTGGTCCCTAGCTCAGAGTGTCTTATGTGCCCAGGCTCCCTTTCTGTCTCTGAACCCTCAGAGTTTCCATGCATATGTGTGTATTAAACTTGGGCTCCTTCCTCTTGCAAATGAATAAAGTGCCCTCTGTGAGTGTGATCAACTACACTGGGAAATGACCACTTTAATCAACCCACTAAGAGCCCTTTAATTTACTTAGTGAGATCCTGCTGGCCTAGAATTTATTTTCAAAAATTTAAGGGAATATTATGATCATTTTATAGTTACTTCTGGGGAAGTGGCAATGATATGCCCAAGGTCATAAGGGTCCCCGGTAAGAGCCCATACCTGATCCATGGAGTATGACTCCCACCAGGCCTTTCCTACGTGGGAAGGAGCCAGACCTGATGCTTGGCTCCTGGGTGAGGGACATGGCAACCTCAAGGCCAGGCAGGAGTCAGCACAGCCCAGACAACACAAAGAGCCCCAAGAGTTGCCCTGTTGGCCTAGACTGCATGGCCAGGCAGGGAGAAGGCACCGGGGTTCAGACACCCCTCCCTGCCCACCCCCAGGGCCTTCACCTTTGACATCTTTTGTTTCCACAGAGCTCCTTCCCAGAAACCTCTCCTTCCAATCACTGGACAGCAGCTTCTCAATGGCCGGCACGACTAGAAGACACCAAAGGATAAGGACCCACTGTCCTGATACCTCCCCCCACCCCCCAACCCCTGCCTCTAACTGGGGCAGACATCTTACCTTCTTTTAAATTTCGGCTGAAGTCCAATTTCTCCTGGCTTCCAGAAGCAGCCTCAGAGCCTCCTGGTCTTTTGGGCTCCGGGGACTCATTGCTCTCCGGTGAGCTGCAATTCTATAAGGCACACTGAATGTCACTGTTACTTCTGGGGGACAGTGCAGGCTGCAGAAGGGGCTGACCCCCCCCCCCCCCGCAGATTTACACTGTAGGGCCCTCTCCCTCCCCACCTTCCTTTGCTCTGACTTTGCCAGATACACTACAAGGAATAAAAAGGTTGGAAGACAAGAGACCTGGCTCAGTGACTCACAAAGTGCTTGATCCAACATTAGTCCCTGAACTTCCCTGAACCTGACTCACCTCTGCTGCAAAATGGGCTCACACCATCCCTGTCATAGGGAGTCAGTGCATGTCAATGAGGTTTGCCACTGCAGAGTCAGGGGCCCAAAGCCAGCTGTGAATTATTAGTCCCTTGCACACACCCACCACCCAGCTGGGCCACTTACTCCAAGGGTCCCTCTTCTTCAGACACTGACTCCTCTGCTCTTCTCACTGATTCCTCTCCATTCTTTAAGGTCCAGCTTGAGGCCCTACTCCTCCAGGAAGTCTTCTTTAACAACCACCCAGCATCCTAACTACCTCCCAGACACTCCTCCAGGCTAGACCTCTGCTCAGGACACTGAACCTCTTCTATTTTCTCCTCATTCCCTTTTTATATGTCTTCCATGGACTGACAGAATTTTTAAGAGCTGTAGGAATCCTTACTGCTCATGTAGTTTTCAGTTCCTGCATTTTAAGGATGAGGAACTACATCGTCCTCAACAGCAATTCATCTCTGGCTTCGGTAATCAGACTGATTTTCTTAACTCAGGTGAAAAAGCTGTTAGATTATCTCTAAGCCAAACTTTGAGCATATATATCCTATCTTTCCGACTAGTCCTTGGGGTAAGGATTGGTCACACAGGTGAGTGTTAATGTCAGTTGAGTATAGGAGTGAGTCCATGTCCACTTGAACAGGTGGCCTGAATGAACTTGGCAGCCCCTCCCTATTCACCTAAGTCTTGCCCCAGAGATGACCATTTCTGCCTGCCCCTCTGCTCAGCTACGGGGTGGGTGCCTGCCTGGCTTAAAGAAGAGGCTAGGGGTGGTACATGGATGTGGTAGGGACACTGGCAAGCTGGGAACACTGACCCAGGAGCCCCTGGGGAAGTGCTGGGCACCTGGGCTAGAGCTTGGGGGTCAGCACCATCCTGGGTGGTTTGGAGTGGGTCTCCAGGCTGGGGTTCAGCTGTGGCAGCCGAGCCCTGGGGGGCCTCATGGTAGGGCTCCTTCTTCCCCTCTGACTTGACAGCACAGTTCACCATGGTGCCACCGCCATCCAGGGCCAGCTGGGCAGAGCCGGGGCTCCTCATGGACATCCTGTGGGAGGGTGAGAGTGAGGTGAGTCCTGGGACCCAGGGCAGCAACTCTGCCCTCCGTTCCCAGCCCCGGACAGGCACACTCACAAGATGGGATGTCCCACTGGGGATGTACAGTGGGAAATTAGAGCCCCGGCTGGTGTGGCTCAGTGGAGTGACTGCCGGCCTGTGAACCAGGGGGTCACTGGTTCAATTCCCAGTCAGGGCACCTGCCTGGGTTGTGGGCCAGGTCCCCAGTTGGGGGAGTGAGAGAGGCAACCACACATTGATGTTTCTCTCCCTTTCTCCCTCCTTTCCCCTCTCTAATAAATAAAATCTTAAAAAAACATAAAAACCAGAAGCTAAGATTAAATTTGTGAATTGGAAAATTTAAAACGAAAAGAAAGACAGAAAAGATTCTTCTTTCCTCCACCCTTTAGAGAAGATTGGGGCCAGACTTGACGCCCTCGGCCTGTTGCAATGCTGGCACAGTGGGCTGATGGGCCCACCTCAGAAGCCAGACATTGCTAAGTGGCTGCTTCTCAGCCCAGTAAAGCCAAGGTTACACATGGACGTGTGTCTGTGTGTGCTGTGTGTGCATGCTTGTAATGAGTTACCAAAACGTAAAAATCGAGAAGTAGCACGTAAATATCTGCATTTGAGTTTCTCTCTGACTTGGTCAGCGGCAACAACTGGCCGGCAATGAGGCCAGCCTGCCTTCCTCCCCCCACCACTGCCTCCCGCACCCAAAAGGGAAACCAAGTGTCAACTACTCGATTTAATACAATATTCTTTGTTTTTCTTACAGGGGCAGCAAGATAAGAGAGAATTCTTTCTTATATCCACGTATTTACCAAAAGTGGGAAAATAAGTAACAGGCTGAAGGATGGACAAACGGCTTTAAGAAAAGTGTTTCCTCCTGTGCAGCTAGAGCTTGTCCAGAGAGCTGGCCCAGTCAGCGTCTGAGGCCCTGCTTTTAAGCACACCACCTTCACTGTTCCTGCTGCGCCTCCCCACCGGTCACACCTACAGAGGAACAGAACAGTCACAGGGTCCTGGGGAGTGCTTTGCCAGGCTCAGGGCCGGAGGGGCAGACCCCCACAGCTCCCCTGCTCACTCTCCAAAGTCACGGAGATGAGACCAGTGGGGTCACACAGCAGGCTCCACCAAGTACGCATGGGTCCTGTCTTGGACACTCAACAAGCTGCTAAGTGACCTTGGGTGAGTTGCTTAACCTCTCCACACCTCAGTTTCCTCATCTGTAAAATGGGCTATGAATGGCTCTTTGTACAGTGTCTGGCACACTACACGGCAGCGCTAAGCACCTGTGAGGGGCCTGTTAAACAACAGGCAGCTGGCTGGGATGCAGCACAAGGAAAGCACATCCTGGGAGGGGGGTGGGGGGAGGAGATGGGACAACTGTAATAGTATAATCAATGAAATATATTTAAAAAAAAAAAAAGAAAGAAAGCACATCCTTAGCAGTGCTGGAGGCTTGACGGGCAAAGTCATGGTTCCCTCACAAACCAGAATCCCGGTCAGTGGGGCCAGGAACCTGTTATAACAGGTGATTCTGATACATATTGCTTTGAGAAGCATTGTTAAATAAAATTTTTAAAAAGGTTTTTTACATGGGCATTAATTTTTTTAGAAGGGAAGTATAAGGCAAAAAATCAGATGTAGTAAAACAGCCCTTAAACTGCAGGTGCACATTTGTGTATTACGTCAACTTTGTACAGCTAAATGTGTCTTGTAATGTATAATGAATTTCACAGTATGCCACATACAACACACTAAATACGTGAAAAACGCCTCACACCTGAATATGATGTGTTCAATTTGATGCCATCCTACGGATCGGCCCAGACTCTCCTGCAACTTCCAAAGGGCAGGGCTCCCTGGGGGCTGGTATGGAACCCTGGACAGGGCACTGCAGGCTGAGGAGGAGCAAACCTGCCCTGGGAAAGTTGGCCCAGGGCCTTGGGGTCCAGCTTCAGGTGCCCTCCCACCACCCTGGGATCTGGAGAGCATCCAGCAAGTGGGTGGCTCAGCCCATCCGGGCACCGGGAGGAGTGCAGGTCCAGGCCTAGGCGGGCGGCTGGGTGGGGGAGGGGAGCTGAGGAGGGTATTATCCTGAAGCTGAGGGCAGCAATTACATAACAAACAAACCTCGGCTCAAGCTGTGAATTAATCAAACCGCTGAAAATAAAACCTTCCTCTCAGGAACTTCAGACAAAAGAAATGAAAACAACCAGGCTGGCTGGGAAATAAAAGGCAGCAGCGCTGAAAGGGGGACAAAAGGAAACCAGACAATAGGGTGTTGGACAAAGGCAATAAAGCCAAAGGAAGTGTGACAGGCGAACAATGCAGGCCTGTGGGCTTCTGATCCTGCCCGGATCCACGCCACCTCGTCCCACACCCACCATTCTGCCGGCTCCGCTCGGGTAGGCCACCAGGTCCCCTCCTTGCTCCAGGCTTCGGTCCTAAGGGCATTCCTCTTCCATTCTGGCCCAACTTCACGACCTTCCAGCCCCTACCTCAAAGCCCTTCTTTGCATGGCAGTGTGCAGGGTCAGATGAGCAGGAAGGACTAAGGCCTACAGGCCTCGGTCGAACTGAGCTGCTGTCTCCCCAGGGCCAGATGCTGACCTTCTGGCCACCCCCAGCAGAAGGTGCAGGCAGAGGAGGTGATTCTGTCCTACTTAACTGCTGGACGGCAACGCCCAGTACAGCCACTCGCCGCACATGGCTACTGAGAACCTGTAACGGGCCAGACCCAATGGGAATGGGCTCAGTGTGAAATACACTGGGTTTTCAAGGAATAGAATGTAAAATAGCTTGTAAATAATCGGCAATTGGCTACATGTTGAATTTACAGTATTTTGCAAAGGCTGGGTTAAATTCATTCACCTGCTCCCTTTTACCCTCCTCAGAGTGGCCACTAGGGACTGACAGAGCTGTGTGTGGCCCGCACTGTACCTCCGCGGGGCAGGGCTGCACTGGGACATACCCTCCCTTTCACTACCGTCCCTTCTACCCGCACCTCACCCCCTGGGGTCCTCCAGGGCGTGCTGGGGGTCATCCTTGCACTGGGGAGTTAGTCTCCTGGAGCTCTGAAAGGCTCGTCCTGGCCCCCGGCCCAGAGCCTGGTAACAAAGAAAATGGCTTCTGGTGACGAGTCAAGCTGGCTGGGAGGTAGGTGCTGGTCTGTTCACCAGGGCGTCGTGCCCACCAAATAATCCTGCCAGCCTGCTGCCCAGTCAAGGGCCTCTTATTCCCACACACTTGGACCTGGCGTCCGGCGCGGACACTGGCTCCCGGCTGGTCCTCTCTGCACCCATTTGCTGATGGAGGAGCAACAGTGCAGGCCCAATGGGCTCCTCCTGGTCTCACCTTTTGGGAAGAGGGTCCTTGGGCATCTCTTCCTGTCTCTGCCCCCTGCCCCGCCCCCACACAGGCCTGCTCAAGAAGAGCCTTCTTCCTGCTCTTGCCGAGTCTGAGGCCCACAGAGATAGGAGTCTCTCAGAGAAGCGTGGGTGCCAGCCTCAGGACCCCAACCATCCAGTCTTTTCTGAGTGCAGAGCAAACGTCACACGTGATAAACTAAACAGAGAAAGAGTAGTGAGGTTGAGGGTGTGGAGTCAACACACAGCCCTGCTCTGTCACTGCAGCCGAGTGTCCCTGCGCATAGGTTGCTTCACCTCTGCAGTCTTTGTCTGGAAAACCAGAGTACTTGGGGCGGGGCTGGGGAGGTGTCAGTGGAACAGACTGGAACACACAGGCTTTTGGGTTCAGCAACCTGGGTTCAAACTCCTGCCCTGGCTTGTGTGACCTTGAACAAGTTAATTAACCACTGTGAACCCCAGTCTCCTCAACCATATACTGGGTACGATAACCCACACTTCCTGGTGCCCGTGAAGATTAAACAACACAGGGTAAGCCCATCAAGCTGTCGCATAGCCCAGGACGCTCCTAGGGTCAGGTGGCTGAGAGTAAAGACTCCGGGGTCAGTCAGACCTGAGTACATTTGAAACCCAATTCTGCCCAATTACCTGCTGTGCAACTCTGAGCAAGTGTCTTAACTTTTCTGAACCTCAGTTTCCTGCTCAGTAAAGTGAAAATTTAAAAACCCAGTATGAAGAGATGAGCCTTTCACCAACACTCTAGACCCTGTAAGATATGCCTGCTTTTACATTCTCATGGCACCCTGCATTGGCCTTCAAAGTGTTTGTTATAGTTGGTAATGATGCCTTCACATGCTTATTTCGGACTCACCCAGCAGCCTGAGAACCCACCCAACCCCCCCTCAGGGCACTGTGGAAAATACCTGTTTTTGCCCTTCACTGGAGGCCTCAGAATCTAGCACAGAGCCTGGAGCAGAGTGGACGCCCAACAGATATTCACACAAGATCAAAAAGTGTAATATGGCTCAGCAGCATAACACACGGCAGACCTGGATGCACCGTAAGTGACAGCATAACACACGGCAGACCGGGATGCACCGTAAGTGACGGCATAACACACAGCAGACCGGGATGCACCGTCAGTGACGGCATAACACACGGCAGACCGGGATGCACCGTAAGTGACAGCATAACACACGGCAGACCTGGAAGCACCGTCAGTGATGGCATAACACACGGCAGACCGGGATGCACCGTAAGTGACAGCATAACACACGGCAGACCGGGATGCACCGTAAGTGACGGCTGCCGTTACCCCCACGACCGGACAGGCGCTGCTCTCTACGCCTCCTCCCCACCCCACACTTCTATTCTTGGTTGCCTTTTCCATGCATCTAAGATCTTCCCATGAGTGACCTAAATCCTCCAGCAGCAAAGCAAGTCCGTTTCCTTTTGTTTTAACCTTGGGACAGGTAAACACATTTTCCATGCCTTTCAGATTTAAAAACTCTGTTGGAACCCTCCCTGGAGTTACTTTTTCCCCAGAGACTAAAAACAACCCTCAAATTCCTTTAGCACTTCCTCACCAAGCATGCTCCACACTCCAACTATCCACATAGTTTCACAGGAGGTTTTCAGCTCAGCAGCCCCTCCCAGGTCCTGGTCAGAGGCCGCAAGACCACAAGACCCTCCACCGAGGCCCAGAGAGGTAAGTCCGCCTGGCGTTTCGGGGAAGCACTGCTTCAGAACCGGAGAGCCAGAGGGCCCTGACAAGCTGGACACCAACAGCATCCTCGCTCTACCCTCCCTTTCCTTCTTGGGAATCCAACCCACAGGCCCTCTGCTGCCTCCCTTCGCCTCAGCCTTATCTCACCTGAGCACCTGTCCCAGGTGAAAGCCCCTAAGGAGAGAGGGCTCCAGCCATCCTCACCCTTGGTGTCTCTGAGCTGGTGCTGGAGAGGCCCTGGGGCCCACAATCCAGTGCCTCGGACTAGGCACAGAGGCGCCTCCCTCCACAGAGGGCCAGCGGCTCAGGGCACTACAGGTGCTGACCTCCTTTTCCCCTCCTCACAGCCAACCCACTGGCAGCCCACCCACCCAAGGGTGCACACACTGTGCCCCTTTTCTACCCAAAACAAATCACCAGCCACTTCCTCTCCCAGTCAACAAGCAGCCCAGCGGGACTGAAATCAAAGGAGTTTTCCCTCAGCCCTTCCTCCCTCCACAATGAGCCCCCTCCCCCACCAAATATCTAGATGCAGATAAAGACAAGAGATAGATTCCAGTCATCGGAGCATGACGGGTGACTCAGGCCCAGGCTACAGGAAGACAGCCTGGACAGAAAGGCGGGCCCTGGCGGGGGTGGGGGGGCAATGACTGTGCCTCCCCACTGGGCACACTCCAAGCCCCTCTACTGCAGGCTCCCAGTCCCAAGCTGGCCCTGAGTGGGTGGTGCCAAGGGCATTGCCAGGGAGGGGGCCACACTGCAGGGGTGGGGCAGGGCCCGAGTCCCAGGGGAATGGCACTTCCTTTCAAAACCCCAGAGAGTTGAGAGCCTCAGGCAGCCCTAAACAATAGCCCAAGGCGTGGGTGCCCAGAACGGTGCCCCGGTGCCACATCCTGCCATTCTTCTCCCAGGCCCCACCCTGCCACCCTTCCTGGCTACACCCGATCCTGTCTCTGATATTTACTCTGAGCTGGGGGCTGGGCTGGCTGCAGACTTGGGACAACGCTTTCCTCAGAGGCCCCCTTACCTCCTCCAGCCTCTGTGGGCCCAATGTGTGTGCCCATCTGGTCTAGACCAGCTCAGGAGGGGCCAGAGCCAACACCCCCAGTCCCTCAGCTGTTCTGGGCTGACCAGGATAATAGAGTGGCCAACACCAGCCAATGGAGGTTCCTTGAATTTTCAAGCTCCTGTCCTTTTGCCTGTCGTTCCCCCTACCCTCCTCCTTTGCCCCCAGCACAGAAGTCCAGTTCCTGAAAGAGCTTCTTCACAGGCTGCCAGGATTCAGCTGAGGCCCAGCCCAAGGGCAGGAAGGACTAAAGGAGGTAGGACAGACGGTAGCTGTGATGTCCCCATCCACAGTCCCATCTGGTGGGGCCTCTGAGGCACCTGAGTCTTCTCCCAGCCCAGAAAGAGAGGGGAGCAGAGGGGACTTCCAACAGACTCGGAGGCGCTGTTGAGGTTCCCAGGGCAATGTGTGCCTGCCCTACCAGCCTGGGTCACATTGAGAAGAGGCAAACAGGGTCTCCAGGAGTTCCTTCTCTGGGGGCCTTCCTGCCTTCAGGACCTGATGCTATCTCCGACCCCTCCCACATCCCATCAGCCGCCCGCCCACAGTGCTAGGGGGCAGCTCTAGGTCCTGTCCTTGTCTCCCTGTGGCCAGCCTACATCCTGGACAGTGGAGTGTGTTTGGTCTTCTGCACAAACAATAGTGTCCAGCCCAGGGCTGGCACACAGCAGAAATGGTGTAGCTGGGGTTGGCCAGCCTTGTTAAAGGCCTCCCTTTCAGGATAGCCTTGAACATTGACCAAAGGAAGGCAGGCCTCGTCCCCGCCCACCCAAAAAAAGCATGCTATGGCAGAGCACTCACTTGGGCTCACGACCAAGCGAGGGGCTTGCCACTCATTTCCCCGTCCTACCCCAGACCAGCAGAGGTGGCAGCTGAACCCAGGCCTCGCCAATGCCCTGGCCTCACTCTCCCTCTACCCCAGATAACAGGATCCAGTCCAGCAAAGAGAGATCCACCCCTGTCTTCACCAGTTTATAGGATTCTAGTTGTTTTAGACTAAGTCATGGCCACGGAAGAATCAGTCCAAAAACACCACGGCCACTGTGGGAACTTCCAGGAAAGACTCACCTATCAAAACCTTAGTTTCTTCAGGTGTAAATGGAGATTCCCATACCTACTTTGTGATGAAAGGGTCTGGTACAGAATATATGTTCAGGGAAGAAAGAAGTCGTGAGAGATAGAAACCTAAACAGCAAAGGATGTCTCTTCCTCCCACCCAGAGTTCCCTGGGAGCAGGCTGGCATGTCACAGGCTCTCTCGGAGGAAGGCAGGAGGGCAGGCAGGAGGGCGTGACCCTCTGGCATCGCTGGACGCCATCCTGGCTCCATCACAGTCTGCCTGTGTGAACAAGGGGAACTGTCCATTTCTCCAACTCTTAAACAAAACAAGTAATAACTATCTTGAAGAAATATTAGGAGGGTTGAATGTAATGTTTTCCAAAAGCAGAAATGGAAGTTTGCTCCCTGAGCCCTCCCCACCACACTTTGGGGTAGGCTCCCTGCCCACCCCGGCATGGGCATGTCTCCTCCCTCTTCCTTCTCCATCTGCACCCTGCAGGTCTCCCTCTCTTCACCACTGTCTCTCCACCCCACACAGGCTGTCTGAATGCTCTGTCACTGTTCCCAATTATCCTGGAGTCTCCCCAGCAGGTACCCATGCCGAGTCAGGGGCCCAGGCCCCACGTGGAGTGGATAGGCTGACAGGACCAGAATTTGCCAAGAAAACCCCACGTACTCAGTGCCACTGTTTGTACTCAGTGCCACTGTTTACCTGGCCAGGCCAACATGCCAGCTGGTGACACAAAAGCTCCGTAGAACTCATGAGCCCCCTCAGTTCCTGCCCCTCCTCCAGAGCCCAAGAGGGTAAAAAGGTCCTGTTAACCCCCGTGGTTCTCCCTGTGGAGACCAGAGGGATGACCACAGAGGGGAAAAGGACACATGGGAACCAAGCTGGATGAAGTCTCATGGTACAGTGACACAGAGGTCCTGGAGACATGCACAGCTGGTTCCAACCCCAGCACCCTCTCACCAGCAGCCCGGGCAGGCCAACTCACCCTCAAAGCGTACGACTTCCTTTATCTACAGACGGAACTTTCTTATGATCAATGACGTGGTTGTAAGGAAGAAACTATAACATGTAGGCCAAGGCAGAGCCTGGCACACAGCACTGTGGAATACCTTGATGGACACTGTCGTCATAATCTCGACTGGGGGGTGAAGGCTGGAGAAGTGAGAAGTCCCCTAACTCCACAGTGCTCTAAGTAGAAGTCCAATGAATCCTTGAGACTTAACCTCTTCACACCACTGACTCAGTATCAGTATAGAAAATGCGTAGCACAGTGCCTGGCACATAGCTGACTGGCACTTAGTATTGCTGTGGTTGAATGAATGAATGAATGTGCTTCCAAGGACCCTCTGCCAGCCACAGCACTCAGCCCCCAGCCAGTGTTATGTTTTGAAGACCTTTCTTAAAGGCCTTTCAAGCATCGGTCTCCACACATCCGTGAGCCCACATCCTCCGCTCAAAGTGGGCGCACCTCCATGCTGCATCCTGGGGTCCCTGGGGCTCACAAAGATATCTGATTCCTCCCCTAGCTCCTCTCCTTCCTGCCTCAGCCACCCACTGCAGGGGCAATGGGTCAGCACCTGAAACAGGTGAGTGGTACAAGACAGAAAGAGGAGTCGGTAAATGCCGGTCTCCAAGGACGCCCCCTGGGAATGTGGACAAGAGCACAGCCTGGACCCAGCAGGCCCGTACAGCACATCCACTTCAGCCTCATCCCCTCCGTGGGGTGTCACACCCCAAGGCTCTGGAAAAGATACGCGCCCAGAGAAGGCCTGGGTGCTTCCAGAGGGGTTCGAGCACCAAGCTCCACAGCTTGAGCAGACAATGGAGGAGCAAGGTGACCAGCAGCCCTGCGATCACGGTGGCAGAGGCCCGGAGCCGGACCTGGGCACAATGACCTCACCTCTGGGCATCCCACGCAGGTCTGCTGCTTCTGCCTCCACCTCCACCTCGCCTCCCACTGCAGGGGCTCTGGGTGGGCCTAACCACCAGCATTTCTCCCCCCACAAGCTCGCTCATCGGAAACCCCGGTGCAGCCGTGCGGGCTCAGGCGGCGTTCTTTCTTCCAGTGAACGAAGTGTTCCGTTCTTTTTCTCTGCAAAGGCCCTGTTTCCTCTCCCATTATCTGCCCCATCGACAGCCAGGCCTGCCGCAAAAGCAAGATTTCTTCTTTCTTTTTATTTTCATGGTCCCTTTATTTATGGGTTATGTTTTTTCTTGGCTTTGACTCCTTTTCAAAAGGGCAGGGAAGCAAGGGGAGGACAGCAGCATCATATTCTCTGATTTCATCTAAACTTCTCATCACACAACTCCCAAAGCAGCCAGCCTGCACCCCAGTCTGCCTGGGCCCCAACCTGCCAGCACCTGTGCAAACTGACACAGGACCACCTCAAGCAAGAAGAGAGCCAGCTCTGGCTAAGGGGGTGGAACGAGGTACGATTTGGGGGAGGGAGCTTAACATCTGGAGCCTGCAATGCTAATAAAATAACTGTACACCCAAAGTATTTGACGAGTAAGTGATGGGCACTAATCAATTAAATGGGACTCTTGGGACAATCAGATGATTGGCAGATGCCCGCTACTGACAACTGGTGGTCGCTCTATTGTGTGTTAGCTAAAGACCCCTCTAGTCACAGCTGACATTTACTGAGCTTTGTACCAAGCACTGTTTGAATCGCTTTTACATGTATTAACTTATTTGATCTTTACAATAATCACTTGAGGTTGATGGTACTATTATCTCCATTTTACAGACGGACACATCCAGGCAGAGGTGACTGGAGCCCAAGCAGTCGAGCGTCAGAATCTACCTGTGAACGAGACAGTAGGAACGAAGTGTACCATATGTAAGAGTCATCTGTAGGAATCGGCTCTTCTAGTTCTTTCAGCAGCCCTGCAATATAGTTACCATCATCATCTCTGTTTTACCAATGAGGACATGGAGGCGTAAGGAGGGTAAGCAACTGCCCAAGGTCACAGCCAGTGAGTGGTAATGAACACCCCAAACCCAGAGACTGGCTTGAGTCCCTTCTTTTAAGCACTGGACTATGATGGCTTCTCTTCCTCTTGTCTGAGGTCCCAAGAGTCATGGAAAGTCATTTCCGGAAGCCTGAATTGCCTGTTCCCAACCCCCAACCTCTGCTAGGCCACTGCAGCTGGCATGATGGGGTCACGGGACCCAGGCAGGTCCTAGTTCATGGTCCTAGGTGATGTGAGAGAAGTCAAAGGCAAACTTGGGGCCAAAAAAGCCCTGCCAGCCACAGGAGGAGACCAGGTCAAAGTAGGTGGGGGTCAATGCACCCACCCACACCACATGCAGAGATAAAAGGACTCCAAACCAGGGCCCTACCACGGTACTTTCCCAGTGAATTTGGGGCATGGTTCTGGAGGTCACGGGGCGTGCCCCACCCCTGACCTTCCTTGGTTATTACTTCTTCATTCCCCGCTGTCCCTCCATGCCATCTGTCCCCACGCCTCTACCTGCTCCCGTAGCCTCTTGTGCTTGCCTGACTCTCAGCAGCAATGAGCAGAGCTGTGCGTCTTGTAGACCCTGAGACACGTATGCCGAATGAATGGCTGCAGTCATTCCTGTTTTCTTATGAGAACTTTTTCTGAATATAAAAGGAATGTGTGCTCATTGTGGAAAATCTGCAAAATTTGTAACATAAAGAAGAATAGAAAAATTAACAAGCCACCCACTTCCCATCAATCCAGAGGAGGCCGCCGATAATAATCTGGCCTACCTCCAAATCTTTTTTTTTCTTTTTCATCACTGAGTTCATAAGCAAGTTTTTACACTTTTCCCCTTGCTTAATAGACCACAGAAGGGGAGTTTTCATGTCACTAAAAATTGGAAACTACTTGAAATTCTTTATAAAACCATGTGTAATGCTGTGCATTTGCCACCCATGGCGACATCACAATTTACTCCACCAATGCCCACAGTCAAAACGGTCAACTCATTACATCTCATGTTACTGAAGCCTCCCCCTCCAGTGGGTCACGGCCACTCTGCTGCTGTGACAGATGGAAAGGAAGGGCTCTGAGAGTCAGCGGGTGGAGCCAGGCAGCAGAAGGGCCTGGGGAGCAGAGAGTGGAGGGTGGAGGCTCGGTGGGGACCGGGGAGCTGGGGCCCAGGCTCTGACAGCCTCTGCGATGGGGAGGGTCTGTCAGCACATCTCAGGCCTCAACTTCCCCTTAAAAAGATGAAGAGCCACAGTGAGATACGACTCGACACCCATTACAATGGTTATTAAAAAAAGAGTCTTGGCAAGAATGTGGACAATTGCTAGTGGGAATGTAAAATGATACAGCCACTGCAGACAACAAGGCAGCGCCTCAGAAAATTAAACATAGAATAACCACATGATCCAGAGACTCTGCTAAAATTTTTGAAAACTGATTTGAGAGGGAGAGACAGAAGCATGGATTTGCTGTTCCACTTCTTTATGCCTTCATTGGCTGCTTCTTGTATGTGCTGTGACCAGCGATAAAACCCACAACCTTGGAGTATCAGGATGATGCTCTAACTAACTCAGCTACCTGGCCAGGGCTGACCCAGCAATTCCATTTCTGGGTATATACTGAAAAGAACAGAAAGCAGGGTTTTGAAGAAAGATATCCACAGCAGCCAAAAGATACAAATAACCAAAATGCCCACAGAGTGATAAATGGATAAACAAACATGATAGATACACATACGAGGTCTGTCCAGAAGAAGTCCAGCCACTGTTAATATAATGAGACCGGTTTGCACAGCATCAATGTAACCTGAGCCAAGGAGAGTGGACTGGAGTGCGCCTGCGTGAACAATGATGACTTCACTGTACTAGTCAGTGGGGGTGGTAGATGCCACTGAGTGAGCACGTGTAGTGAGTGGCCACCGAATTCAAAATGACTGAGCGAGTAGAGCAATGAATCTGTATGGAATTTTGCGTTAAGCCTGAACATTCCTCCACAGAAACTATTTGGATGATTCAGAAGGTCACAGCTATGGGCACCTGGTGATTGGCAGCTTCACCACGACAATGCACCCACTCACGCATCACATCTTGTGCAGTGTTTTTTGGTGAAACATCAAATCACCCAAGTGACTCAGCCCCCCTATAGCCCAGATTTGGTGCCCTGCAACTTCTGGCTTTTCCCAAAACTAAAATCACCTTTGAAAGAGAGATTTTAGACTATCAATGAGATTCAGGAAAATACGATGGGGCAGCTGATGGTGACTGAGAGAACTGTGTGAGGTCCCAAGGTATCTACTTTGAAGGGGACAGACATCACTGTCCTATGTACAATGTTTCTTACATCTTGTATCTTCTTCAATAAATGTCTCTATTTTTCATATGACATGGCTGGTACCTTCTAGACAGACTTTATAAAATGGAATATTAGCCTTAAAAAAGGAAGGCAATTGTGACACAACAACATGGACGAACCTTGAAAGCACTATGCTAAGTAAAATAAGCCAATCACAAAAGGGCTAATGCTCCAGGATTCCATTGTAACAGGTAGTTAAATCCACAGAGACAGAAAGTGGAACGGGTTACAGGGGCTGTGAGGAGGGGCAGGGGAGTGCACGGTCGGACGGCAGAGCTTTGGTTCGGGAATGAGGCAGTGCTGTGGAGGCGACGGCCGTGGTGTTCACCCAGCGCGCAAACGCACTTAATGCCGCTGAACTGTGTGCTCACCGGCGGCCAGTGTGGTCCTGTTGCACACACACACCACCAGGAGGAGGTTGGAGAAGACGGATGGCTAATAATTTGCACTTTCACAGCACCTTTAATCTTGCAGGTGGGCAGAGGTGAGAGCACAAACATAGCGTCACAGGCTGGGGACGAACGTCAGATTGGGCATGAGGGCATGAGGGGGAGCGGCAGGCCGTGCTCAAAAACCTGTAATTAACATCACTAATTGAAGCGTCTAGAAAAGGCCAGAGCCAGACAGTGCCAGACCTGCCCCACTAGCTAGAAGGCCTTCAAGCCTCCCTCACCTCTAGGAACAATTAAAGGCTTCCACCTGCCTCGCAGAGACAAAGTGTATTTAGGATCCCTCAGCAGGGAGGTAAAGGGATCTGGGGGCAGGAAGATGGGGATAGAGGAAGAGATTTAGTCTTCCCTTAAAATCAGTTCCTCAGCTTTCCCAGAAATCCTCTCTTCAAATGTTCTTCAGGTGCTGGTTTCAAGGAAAGCACTGGTTCCAGAAGAGGTGTGCACCGCCCCCTACACCGTGTCTTGCACACGGCTCTGGGTGAGCTATCCTCCTGCTCTTGAGGTTTACTGCTGGTGTGCCCACCATGTGGAGAGGACACAGTGACAAGGTCTAAAGGGAAGCTCTAAATCAGAAGGTCGGTGTTAATAGAGGGGGTGACTGGGGTAGGGGCCACCTGGAGAGGAAATGAGGGCAATGAGCAGCCTTGCCAGTTCGCAGGGACTCACCCACTTATCCCACAGATGCTGGCTTCTGTGGGCCACCAATTCATCCCTCTCCTCCTCAGCGAACGACAAGCTGGTACCAAAGTCTCATTCAGACCTAAGGTTCATTTCCATGTTCTTTTACTGGTAAAAGTTACCCAGAATACGACACAGGGTTTCCAGTGTCTCTAAGAGCTGCCTGGGCTCCGTGGCACTCACTACTCAATGATAATGCAATGCTATAAACACTGTCGCATGAATAAATAAAAGTGAAAAATTGGGGGGGGGAAGAGTACAGGCCACATGGACGGCAGGCCACCACCAGGACCCTTAGGGATTTCCCATGGAAACCAAAAAAGCCACCACCATCTTTGTCCAAAGAGGAAGACAGATGAGTGTCCCTTCCCCCACCCCACCCCTGCCTCCCCAGGCCCTCCCTCTGCCCCCTTGGGTTGTTAGAGGATCTATGCCCTTCCCCCCACAGCCTGCCGCCCTGACCCAGGGGACGGGGGTCAGTGATGGGGTCACTGGAGGCGCCAGCTCACCAGCTCAGTCGCTTAAGGAGGAATTTAACCCTCTTTCTGCCGGCTCATACCTATCCACCCTAACAGACCTACCTGTGTGGACAGGGAAAATGACAGAGGGTCCGGATGGGCCGGGGCAAGGATTCTGAGTGCACGGTGGAAATAAGCACTGAAGTGGGAGGAAGAACGTCTGAGTTTGAGCCCTAGCCCTGCCACAGACACAGTCTTCAACCTCTGAGCCTGGGTTTTCCTGTCGGTGATGTGGGAAAATACACATGACCAGACCGCAGGGAGCCTTCACACAGTGACTTCCTGAATGTCAGAGCACTTCATACTTACTTGATGGCTGGTTTATAAAGCCCCCTATCCACGTGGGAGGGGTTTGGATCTGGGACACACCCCCACCTTCCCAGCTCTCAATTTTTCCATTTGCTCGTGAAACAAGTTTTTTCTTCTGCCCCAGAGATAAGTAAGTGGGAGAGGCACCACAGCCTTTGAGGCTGTGAAATAAATACAGGTGCTGCTGAGTCCCTGCTCTCCACCCTCAGGATGCGGCCAACTGGCTGAAAGATGCTGACATCTCCTGCCATTTGCTGTGACTGCCACACGCTGAGCACCTCACAGAGATCTTCAGCAATGACTAAACCCATTTTACAGATGAGGCAACTGAAGTCTAGATGTGAAGGCAGAGTCCCGCTTAAGGTCTGCCTGACCCAAGCTCAAAACCACAGCACAAGCATCTGGGAAAAGAGGCTGCCAAGTCCAATTAACCCTCTCGCTGTGGGCTTGGGGCCAACAGGGCAGCCTTCACTTCCTGCCAGGCTCCTGTAGGCAGCTCCTGAGCACCCGGAGTCCAAAGATGAGTGAAAGGCTATTGATTACTATAGATTATTAAAATTCACCAGCAGTTAGTTTTTATGAATGTGGTAGTTTCTGGCTTCAAAGTGATCCCAATTACATATGAATTTCACTTGTTTTGCAAAAATCCATCCTGCTTGTGCAGCACTACCTCCCTCAGTGACCAGTGTAAGGGGCCACACTGGGCAAAGAACAAAAGACAGTGTCCTCGGAGACAGAGAGTCATTTCCATACACATGTGGGGGAACAACCTAATGTGGGGGAACACGGTGTGCTCCCTTTTCTGGGCTCCTCCCCAGCACCAGCACACAAGAATCCCCTCCCCAGCCCACCCCAAACTGCAACCCCATGCTTGCTCCAGCTCCTGGGACACTTGGAGAACAGTTCCCACCCGTGTTTCTTCGAGGGAACACTTCACTCCGGGAACAGAATAACCACAGCAAGAGTAACAGCACCAAATATCTGGAGAAAAGTCCCAGGTGCCGATGCTGTTCTGAACACTTTCCATGTAATCCTTTTTATTTAATCCTCCCAATGTGCAGGCCTGACTGTTGACAGCACTTTACAGTGGAGGAAGCTGAAGCACAGAGAGGTTAAGTAACTTGGCCAGGGCCACAAAGCACATCCGCGGGTTGTGTCTGAAGGAGGAATACCGTATGAGGCTGAGGAGGTGTCATGGCTGACAGTCTACCCCTCATCCCCCACACTCTGAAGGGGTGCTCGTCCTCCTTCGCCAGATCTACAGAGGCCATACTTATGGCTCGAGGGGGGGCTGCCCTCACACCCAGGCCCCAGGGGAGCTACATCATCCGCACCCCAGCACATACCCCAACAACCACCACAATGGCCACGACACCAAATATCGGCTCCCAGGTACTGGAGCCTCCTGTACTCCAGGCGTGTGCTAAGTGCTGTGATATGCACACCACTTCACTGAAGCCTTTCCACACCCGGTGGGGGGGGAATGACTCTTTTCCCACTTTGTTGATGAGAAAACTAGGCTCTAAGAAAGCTCTGGTATTTGCCAGAAATCACACAGCTTAGAAGAAACAAAACCAGCACTCAAACCTGGCTCTGAGTCCACCTGTCCTCAGCCTCCCAACCCAATGCTGTGCAGGTGGAACTGTCACCATCGGTCCCAGCACCGGGGCTGACTCGGCTGAAAGGCTTGTTCCCACGATGCAGCTGATTTTGTCTCACCTCTCCGAACAGATCATAGCTTCCCCAAGGACAAGGTCTGGTCTCTCCTAGGCCTCACTCAGCAGATTCACATAGTTAGGGCTTGGTAAAGTTTATCCATTCCCTATCTCATCTGTCCAAAACATATCAAACCACTGCCTTCTTAAAAGACATCTAGAGATGACTGTTCCTCAATCCTGAAAAATATAAATTTGACCATTCATTGAGAAACGGCACATGCTGGATTTCCCAGGGAAGCTAGCCACACTCACTCACTCGGGCCCCAGTGGGACCAAAGCCAACGGCAGATTGGTCAGGGCAAAGAGGGAAAAGGAACAACCCCACCGCCCAGGGCTGCCAGCATGGCCCCACATCCTGGGGGCCCAGGAGCCCTGGCAGGGAAGGGAAGATATCTCGATTACCAGACTGTTTGGAATGACTTTTTTTTAAATCCTCACCAGAGGTCATTTTTTCGTTGCTTTTTAGAGAGAGAGAAATATCAATGGGAGAAAGAAGCATCGACTGGTTGCTTCCCGTACACTCTTAAGACCAGGGATCGTACATGCGCAGACCAGAGATCAAACCTAGGCCTGTGCCCTGACTGGGAATCAAACTCCTGACCTTTCAGTTGTGGGACAACGCTCCAGCCAACTGAGCCACACCAGCCAGGGCATTGGCATGAGCTGTCACAGAACAGTAAGAGAGAAATTTCAGCCGGACGAATGCTCTGAGAGTTCTCCGAAACATCTCTGAGTTCACCCTTTCACGGATCCCTGGCTAGAGCCTTGAGCTGGCCAGGGAGGAGGGTGTCAGCCCGAGCACAGAGGACACGTACCCACCTCAGGACTGAGTAGCCATCAGCTGCGTGAGGATAAGAAGAAGATAAGAGTCCAAACCTCACAGCTGGAAAGCAGTCCCATCCCTCACTGCTCAGCATCCCTCAACCCTACCACACGTGCACACTTTCTCTGCCCTGGCTCTGCCCAGAGCCCCACAGACAGATGTTCCTCCTCCGGCAGATCTGCCCTTCCCAAGGGCACCAAGCTTGGAGACCTGCTGGACTGCGGGATTGGATCACTCTAAGAGGCTCACCCTCCCCAAGGCAGCCTGGGACTCTCCCAGCCTGGAGGTAGAGTCCGGGGGATCAAGCCTCAACAACCCTAACCATGAGAAATCCCCCAACTCCCTAAAGAAAGGCTAACGTAGCTACCTACATCTATCCCAAGCCAAACAGTGAGGAGGAGAATGAGGGGAAAACAAGGGAAGAATGAGACCAACTTACATAAGGGGTGGATGGAGGAAGGGGGCTTGCTTCCAGGAATGGGGACTGGAGACAAGCGCAGGGAAGTGCGAAGGCCAGCCTGGTTGAGGGGGCAATGCAGGTGCTCCTGGCCTCTCCATCGCCGTCTGGGACCCCCACACACAACCTGGCACACACAGCTCAGGCACCTGCAGAGCTTTATCTCCTGCCCCAATCTCAAAGCCACGGAGCTAAGTTCCACCAGCTCAGCACTTCTGCAGAAAGGGGGTTGCTTCGCTAGCGTACTGCTCTTTCCACACAGCTGGTGGTCATCTTGCCTGCCCCTCCTTCCGGGATCCTCTCACGCACAGCTGCTCTCCTTTTGCTGTAGGGATCTGCCCGGACCCTCACATCTCAACGAACTTGACAGCGACTCTGGTCCAAATATCAGCGCCCCAACTCCATTCATAAAGAAAAATCTGGAGCCCGAGGCCCAGGGGGCATAAGTGTGACAGTGAGCCCACTCACCCTGCTTACAAGAGCTATTTGGGCTCACTTGGGGATGCCACGGTGTCCGGAAGGGCGTCTCCCCACACAAGAGCTGGGCTCAAATTGGCCAGAACTAAAACTGTCCCCTAGCACAAGCCAGACACCACACAGTCAATCATAAAACTGTTGACCTGTCCTCTTTCCTGTTCAGCCACTCGCCATGGCCCCTAAGAATCGTCCCGACACTGGAGAACAGAATGTGCTTGGCTGGAGACCTGGACGTCATAAATTGTTGTTAATAACAGATTCTTAATCTGGAAAACAAAATAATAGAAAGCCTGGCCCTTCCTTTCTGCTCCTCTGATTCCCAACACGATGTCCTACAAGACCAGGAAGAGAAAGAAAGGCCTCTCTCTTTGGCCATAGTAAGAGAGGGAAATGGATTCCTACCACCCCAGGACCCCCAGGGCTCCCCTTTCCCCACCAGCCTTGCCAGTCACAAGCACAAAATCCAGGCCCCAAGGAGCAACTTCTGTCTCTAGTTTCACTTTACCCTCGCATTTGTTAAGCACCTGCTAAGTGCCAAGCACTGTGTACCTGCATGCAAAGGCTGCTGGTCCCTCATCAAATGGGACAGGAGTGAGAGGGCGGAAACAAGAGACAGAAGCAGCCATCTTCACAAAGAACAATAAAAGGCAAATCTAAATGTGCCTGGAGACAGATCATAAAACTACGGTCAGTGTATTGGTTGTATGCAAATTGTATGTAAATATGTACATGGACCTTTAAAAAAATCCAAGTGCTACTGCTGCTCTTTCAGCCTCTCACTCAGGGCTGCCCAGGAAGCTACCTGCCCACCTGGCCAGGGCATCCCGAAGTACTGCCGCAGCCACATCCCAGCACTCCCCTGTGCACCAAGTCCCTCCATGGCCTCACTGCACCTCACCTCACAGCCACCTGAGAAACCTGAAGGCAGAGAAGGAAGAGAAAATGGCGATGTGCTCATGCCGGGCACGACCAAGGTGGCAAATGAGGGAGAGGAGAATGGTGACTTCTGCCCTTCCGATCTGGTCTCGGGATGGGCTCCCTACGACTGTCAGGAGACCCAATGGGCTTCAGACCTTCTTCCATGCCCCAGGCCCCTAGTCTTTCCCATCACCAATTCCTCAAAACCAGTGGCAGGAGGCCAGGACTGCTGCTGCAAATCCCAGAGTGGGTTTCCACTTTTCAGCTCAGGACCAGACACACCAGGTGGGACAAGCTCATCCCTGCAGACCCACAGCCAGGCGGGACGAGGAAGCCCCACCACTTGGATGAGGCCCCATTTCCAAATCTCAGTCTGCTCACCCACAAAATGGGCAGTCAGATGCTCTCAGCCTCCCTGGCTGGTCTCGTGAGGCATGCCGAGGTAGGCCACGCAGAGGGAGGCGCACCAGGGAAGGCACTGCCAAGTGCAGAGGCAGGGTGGCGGCACAGAGTCTGACTACACATCTGGAGTTGGAAGCTGCTACAAAGTGACCGGGGTGGCTCTAATTATCCACATCTGGCTCCACTGCCACAGCAGCACAGTGTTCTCCGTTCACCCCACTGGGGTCATGGGGGCCCTGATGGGCCTCCCCAGGGCACAGATGGGAAAAGCGAGGTTCCAAAAGGCCAAGTGTCAGGCCTGAGGACACACAAGCCAAAGCTGGACGGGGCCTTGGTCTCCTCGGTGCCCGCCAGCCCTCAAACACCAGCACTGCAGTCACAGGAAGAGATCAGAGGGCCCCTGAAGGGCTTCACCCTGTGGGAAACAGGGCCCCACTGCCTGATGCACAGGGAGCAGCCCTTGACTGGAACCACTGCCACGGCCACTGTGAAGTCAGCTCCCTCCACTTCAGTCCAGCAGGCCCAGTGCTGCCCAGGAAGGCCAGTGTCCAGTTCCTCTGGTCCCGGGCTTCTCGGCCTGACTGATCTACCCATGACCCAGCCTGAACGGAAGGAAGAGACGCAGAGTTGTTTCCACGTCACAGAGACAGAGACGGAGCCCCGAGAAGGGTTCTGATGCAGGCAGGACCGAAGGGCGACTCTCACAGCTCCATTCACTGTGCAAACGCAGCATCAGCACTCAGCACGGCTCTCTCTGAGCCTCCACCACCTGGCCCTGGGGAGACCCCCTTATGCGGCTCCAAGAAATCAGGTAAATGGCCCAATATTGAGATTCAAAATCCAAAAGCTTCAAATCCAGAACTTTCTGACTCTAAAACTCTATGGTGTTTTCACTAAACAATCCTGCTTCTCTATAAATTGAAGACTATTCCAGAGCGAGACCACGTTTTTCGCATGTACTGGTGTGGGAGGAGGGAGTGAGGCCCACTGTGGGAGGACCAAAACTGGCAAGCGCACCCCGCAGTAGGCTGGGACGAGCCGGAAGGCTCTCACCTGGCCCCAGCCCCCGGCCCCCAGCCGCCGTCCTCACAAATCTGTGGGACAGGCACAAACACGCACTCTCACCCCTCTGGACTCTGGCTCACAGAGCGCCCCTGCCAAGAAGGCCCATCATCCGGCCGACCTCCGTTCTCACTCAAGGCCAGCTCAGACGCCCTGCCCTTCATAACCACTCTCTAGCAGAGTGGTCCCAGCAGAGGTGACCGCTCCTCCGGGGCGCTCTCTAGTACTTGACTAGACTGCAATTGTTTTTCACCTGTCTCCTTCCCAGGCTCGGGCTAGATTGAGACAGGGATAGTAATAGTGGCCTTCTTACACAGTCCTCGCTATACAACACACCAGTGTTGATGTGACATGCCTGGTAGCATTACACCAGGCATCTCTTCACACATTTAACAGGCTCAACAGCCCCACCAGGCAGTGACTGTTACCACCCCGTGTCCAGATGAGGAAACTGAGACTCAGGGTACGTTCCCTATGAGGCAGTCAGCTCCAGAACCTGCCAGTCTGTGCTGGTACTGCACTGTTTTTTCCTTGCCTCCCCCAACCCGAATATAGTGCTTGGCATCCGGCAGGCGCTCAGTAAAGGTTCATTTCATAAAGGAGTACGTAGGGAGTACTGCCACACCCAGCCACCTCCAGCCCCGAATCCTACCTGGAACCCCTTGGCCCAAGTCGCCCTACTTATCACCCCAAGGCGCTCAGTAAAGGTTCATTTCATAAAGGA
Source organism: Macrotus californicus (assembly GCA_007922815.1). Lineage (NCBI taxonomy): Eukaryota > Metazoa > Chordata > Mammalia > Chiroptera > Phyllostomidae > Macrotus > Macrotus californicus. The sequence continues at coordinate 96,704 of VMDR010001170.1, forward strand.
GTACGTAGGGAGTACTGCCACACCCAGCCACCTCCAGCCCCGAATCCTACCTGGAACCCCTTGGCCCAAGTCGCCCTACTTATCACCCCACCATCCATCACTCCTGACAGTGCTTCTTTCCTCCCAAAAGCACCAGGTGCCCTTCCCACCTCCCGTGCATTTCTTCATCCGTGCCCTGGTGGGAGAGGAGTCCTGCAGGCTTTACAGCGGGGAAGCAGACTTACTGTGTCCTCATGAGGGTGGGGCTAGTGCAGCCACTCTCCCCTCCCCCTTCCCGCACCCGGTCAGGACTGGTTTCACCTCGTGTCAAGCAAGAAAAAACAAGCATCAAGAGGCAGGGGGACTCTGGAGGCCAGCATCTGCCCATCCCTCACTCCCAGCGCCCCCTGGCTGACCTGACCACTGGTCTTGGGCTGGGAGGCAGGGGGCTGCTCCCTGGGCCAAGGAGGAGCAGACAAGAGGCCCTTTGTGTCTGCACTGCTCCTGAGACACCTGTTCTCCCTCCTGCCTGCAGCCTCCCTCCTGGCCAGCCTGTGTGCGGCCTTGTTTACCCTGCAGCCCTGGCAGCCAGGCCCAGCCTGCTCCCAGCGGTGGGGCTCCGGCAGCCCCTGCCAGCACCTGCCCAATCCTGGCAGCCCAGGAGTCTGCTGGCCAAGCACAATCACCCTGCTGTTGACACAGTTGTTGATTTTCAGGAGAGCAGGGCGGGGCGAGAGGGGAGGAGAAAAGCGGCAAAGGCATTTATCACCAGACTGGTTAATTTGCAGTTGGCCCTGGCAATCCTGAAATCCACCCCCAACCCCCAACCCTCCCCTCCACGGCTGCCTGGACGAGGCTTGGGCTCCCGATACCATACCTGGGCTGCGTGGGCCTCACACCACACTGCGCCTGAGTGCCACCTGAACCTGCAGCACTGTACCTCGGCAGCCAGCACACAGCCCATGCATATTAGTGTGCCCCAAAACTCATGTTCCCCTGGGCTGGCACACACACCTCATAGCTAAACAAGGTCTCTGGTTGCCAGGAGTCCCTAGCCACCCTGCCTTGAATGCCCCATACTCATCCTCGTCCTAAAGTCAGGAGATCCAGGTCGAGGCCCTGGGAGATGGGGATCTGCCGTTAAAATCTTTTCTGACTTGTTCTTGCCAAGCTAGCTCCTCCTCATTCTCCAGATCTTTATGTTTCCTCTTACAGGGAGCCTTCCTTGACTGCCCAAATCTGGTCGTGGTGTTCCTCTTGGGTCCTCTCGAAGCACTCTACCCTGCACCTCCCTTCCTTCACGTTTCTCAGTCAGTATCTAATTGATTATTTACTGTTCTTTATCTTCCTCAAAACTGTATAAGGGCCACACTGGACTCATAACCTCAGTGTAGCAGGGCAAAGCCTCGAGGCAGGCGCTTCCTAAGCATATGCTGAGTGGAGGGGTGAACTGAGCAGGCCCCCACATGCCCAAACACCCACTCCACCTGTGCACCTTCCCGCTCTGCCAACCACCTTGGGTTCATAAGGCCCCATGGCTAGTTAAAAGGCTCCTGTGCTTCAGGCGTTACCTGTTAATTTGTCACCAGCACATGGGCTTAGATTGGTGAATCTAATCAGCCAGTTATCTCCTCAGGCATTGAAGAGCAGGGTCCTGAAGGGTCGGGATGGGTGAGTTTTCACAAGGGTGGAGGGGAGATAGGAAGGAGACTGAGAAAGCCCTTGGGCTGAAGATAAGCAAAAGGTCCGGGGGTGGCGGGTGGGGTGGGGGGTTTGCTGTCAAACGAGGGAGTCTCTCCTCCCCATCCGTCCCCGTCAGTCTTTCCTGCCCCCTCCTAAACCCACCAGCCTTCTCCGGGGAAGCATGAGGCCCCTGTACAACACCTGTAGCCGATTACCCAACCAGGACTCTGCCTCCACAAGGCAGGCAGCGACAGTCCAACCCCAGACCCTCTCTAAACTGTCCAGTACACCCACACAGCCCTCCCCTCAATTTTGGTTCCAAGCTGTGTCAGCTGATGCCCAGAAAGGTGTAACCAATAGCCAAGAATCACCTCCAGACTGAGGGTGTCATGCTGAGGAGTATGGCTGTCAAGCCAGGCAGTGGAAGAGAGGGACTCACATATGAAACCCACGGGGCTGCCCCGGCTGGTGTGGCTCAGTGGACTGAGCTCTGGCCGGCCAACGGAAGGGTCACTGGTTCACCGCTTCGATTCCCAGTCCGGGCACATGCCTGGGTTGCAGGCCAGGTCCCCTGTTGGGGGCATGCGAGATGTTTCTCATATCGATGTTTCTCTCCCTCTCTTTCTCCCTCCCTTCCCCTCTCTCTAAAAATAAATAGATAAAATCTAAAAAAACAAAACCAAACAAAACCATAAGTCCCAGCCTCACGCCTGTCAGAATACACAACAAATAACAAGTGTGACCGAGGGAACAGGGTAGAGAGCCCTGACACACCGCTGGTGAGAATGTAAATCAGTGCAGCCGCTATGGAAAACACGGAAAACAACACGGAAGTTCCTCGAAGAATTAGAAATGGAACTCCAGTATGACCTGGCAATTTCACTTCTGGGTATTCATCCTCCAAAAATGAAAACACTCATTCAAAAAAACATGCACCCTTATGCTCCTTATTGTGGCTTACTTACCATAGCCAGAATATGGAACTTACCTAGGTATCCATCAGCAGACGGATGGCTGCATAAAGGTGTGGCACATAAATACAGTGCAACGTTAGCCATGAAAAGACTGAAATCTTGGCGTTTGTGACAACATGGATGGACCTAGAAGACACCACGCCAAGTGAAAGACAGATAAAGACAAATATCATATGATTTCACTTACAGGGAGCAGGCAAAAGTAGGTTTACAGCTGTTCATATGGAAAATAATACATAATATAGAAATAATATACAAAATAATAAATAATAATATACAAAAATAAACTGTGCCGTGTCTCACAACTGTAAACCTACTTTTGCCCACCCCATATGTAGAGCCTGAACAACAAAATAAGTGAATAAAGAAACAAATGAAACAGAAAGAAACTCAGACACAGAGAACAAACTGAGGGTTGCCACAGAGAGGTGCTGGGGTTGGGCAGAAAAAGGGGAGGGGATTAAGAGGTACGAACTTCCAGCTGTTTTAAGTGAGCCAGGGGATGCGGCTCGAAGGCATAGGGGGGCACGACCACAAGGGCCACTGCACTCCACGGGAGGCACTCTGTAAGGTATGGAAGTGCTGAACCACTACGTTGTGCACACGAAACTTATATATTGCATGTCAAACATAATTAAAAATAAAATTTTTTAAATTAAAAAACAAAAATGGCAACAGGAAGATACAACCATTAGTCCCTGATGCACTGGGCCAGTTCCAGCAGGGCCCTCGCGGACAGCGGTGCAGACCGGGCCCTGCACAGCTCGCAGAGCCCGCTCACCCAGGCTTTCGCACTTACTACAGTGATTCTCTGGAAGACAGCAATCAGGTTCATCCCTTCACCTCCTCTGGTACCAAAGAGAAAGCTCTCCCACTACATACCCTCTACCCCGGGCCAGACGTGACACAAATCCCCTTCCTCTTTTCTCTGACCCTGCTTCCTGGCTCGAGTACCTAGAGATGAAGGCTGAGCCCATCTCCCCAAGAACAGAGCCCCCCTTCCCTGTGCCACAGACCCCACCGCTAACTACCCACCAGTCCTCTCTCTCTCTGGCCCCTCACCCTGACCAGACTGCCACACGGTCCACTGTGGGTGTGAGGGGTGACTGTGGTTCCAGGCTCACAGTGACAGTGGGGGGAAGCTGAGTTGGAAAGAGAAGGGAGGGAAGGAAGGTGACTGCCTGCTGCCTGCTGCTCTCCAGGTAGGCTGGGATTGAACTTCCGACTGTGTGGGGTCCAGAGGTTCCAGGGACTGGAGCTCAGGGAGGGGGATGAGAGGAGGGCCTCCCTCCGCCTCTCCTCAGCAAGGCCCCTGCCTGGCTCTCTTTCTTCACCTCCCAGTTCACCCTCCCCTTTCCTTCTCTAAGGTCTCCACTGTCTCCCCCTACCCTACCCCCGGGTCCCCCAGGGGCCAGACGGGGCTGACCCAGCTCCCACCAGGCCGCCCATACCTACTCATGCCTGTGCACGCACACATGCCTGTGCACGCACACATGCACACGCACGCACACATGCACACGCACGCACACAGGGACACCCTCTCCACCAGGCAAGAAAAAGGGAGCCAGGCAAGCTGAGAAACGGCAGGGGCTGGAGGGGCCACTCCCTTCTGCTTTCAACAGCTTCCTACTCACTCCCCACTCCCCTCACCCCACCTGCCTCTGAGAGCCGGTGGTACCTGCTCAGAGGCTGCCTTCCAGCCCCTCCCCACTAACCTTTTATTCCCCCTTCCTTCCCCACCCCACCTCACCCCTCCAGGGACAGGCCTGGAACCAAAGCCTCACAGGGACAGGCAAATGACTTCAGGCTCCTTCAAAAGGGGGGTAAGGGGCAAGGTTTCCAGAGAGCTCCACACCCCACACACTGAAACAGAAAACTTTTCTCACTCTCCACTCTGAGGGGGGCGCAGGACCCGCCTTGTGTGGCCAGGCCAAGGTTAATTCTCTGGAGTCAGCATGAGGGCAGCTGAGGGTGTCAGGGCCAAAGCAGGAGGCCTCAAGGGCCTGGGTACCTGGGCCACCCAGCCCAGCCCAGCCCAGCCCAGCCCCTATGGGGCCCACACTGGTCCTGTCTTACAGGCTTCTTCGCATACTTCCACTGTTACCACTCCTGCCAGGGGCCTTTTTTTTTTTTTTGCAGAATATTCTAGGGTCGGTCAAGCCTTGACTCCTTGTATCTTCCAGAGAGTAACTGATGACTACTTTTTCTGTTTCACTGGCTGGCCACTCTACATATATTCTACATCCTTTGCATTTTAATCACAATTACAAAAGTACAACATTGTTGGGCTGCTTTTGGAAACTACAAAAACAAGAAAATAAATATGAACCACAATTTTTAAAAAAATAAGTCAACAAAGGCTGTTGGTCCAGGGCAGGTCACCCCAGCTCGGGGAGTCTGCCTGCTTCACCCTGATGTTGGCCACCCGCCCTCATCTGGGACTTACAAGGAACAAGCAACCCTGGCTGCCCTTCCAAATGGCTGGCCCTGGACCCCGATGGCCTCATGGTATTCACCTCTGCCCCAACTCAGCACAGGGTCAGGGACTGCCAAGGGGACCTCCAGCAGTGCCAAGGAACTGGACCAGCCCCAGCCTCCCACCCCTTCGTGGAGGGGCAGGAGGGGGCTGGGATCAAGCCTCTGGAAACCAGTTCTCACCCCATCCTGTTCCACAGGCTGCACATTCCATTCTGAGTCAAGCAGGGGCGGGGATGGGGGAGGTAAGGAGACCAGCCTGGCCTCCTCTGGGAGGGATCCCCCAGGGAGCTCCAGGCCTGGCAGGAATCAGACCTAAACCACCAGGGGAAGGGGGCCAAGGGTTCCTGCCTAGTCGGTGGCCCGTTCTCATTCTCCTTTCTCTCCTCAAGTCTAAACACTGGAATTCAGCCAACTCTGGACATCTCCCCAGAAGACAGAGGGGACGAAGCAGGGAAGGGGGGGCAGGCTGTATAACACTAAGTCCCTCCCCTCAACCCAGCCACAGTCCCCTAGGCTGTTTATAGGGCTTCATGTAGAGGCCATGTAAATGCTAAGGCCACTTCTCTGGGGAGGGGAATCTGAATGCCATGTTGTATAACCAGGGCAAGGGACCGGAACTCAGATTTCAGCGCCTGTGTCGGGCTTCTCGGAGTGACAGAAAGCACCCCAACACACACCCCTCCGCCAACCTGCACCCCATAAAACATTTCTGGCTGGAACCCTCAACCTTTGGCTACAAATCTCATCCCCTGCTGCCCTTCTAGTTAGTCCTCATGTGCACACTTGAGTTGAGACGACGGGTCCCACACAGCACATCCCAGCTTTGTGTAGGCCTTGGGTTGGCTCACAGGTGACCCAGGCACTTCCTGCTCACCACACAGCTTCTCTAACCATTGGCGCTGTTCCATTTCCAGGTCTATCCAAACCCTCCCTTGCAGCACCACCTAGGAGTGAGCAAGGGGGCCGCAGGGCTTCTGGCCCCTCCCAAATACGGCAGGTCACAGGACCAAAGGTGTGTTCAGGGACAGGAGAGCCAAGAACATCCCTAGAGTAGCAGATGGAAACTGTGGACCATGCAGGGTAGACAGAAACCTTTCTGTGGGGGAGCCACAATTGTCATCACTAAGTGGCCTAAACAAAGATGGACACACAGGTCCATCCTATCTGGGCTGGACCTGTGGCGCTTAGGCTGAACTGAACGCCCCACCCCACCCTCAGAAGGGAACTACTGTGTCACTCAGAGAAAGTATTTGATTTTTTAAACAGCATCGCCCCCGACCAGAGAAGTTGGCAGAGTCTGAGGATGGCCCTGCTGAGCTGCCCTGTAACGAATCTCCAATTAGGTCTTTCCACAGGGCTAGAAGAAAGACCAGTCAAAATGGGGTTGCCCTGGTGAAGACTCCCACCCAGGGCATGTCTTTCTGTTTGGAACAGAAAGACTGCAGGACTCATGAAGGTGGTCTTCATGGGCCCTGGTTCCCTGCTTAGTAATAGGCACTGTGACAGTCTACCTGGCCTACCTGGCTAACACATCCCGGTTCCAGGAAGGGGACCAGCAAAAGGTAAGGATCACAGCTAGTTCTGGCAAGAGCAAGCCCTCTTAAGCAAACATTGAGCACAAAAATAATTCCCATTCAAAACACAATTTACTGTGGGTATGGCCAGGCCTTCCCAGCAGAGTTCTTTGCAAACACTCAGCTTCACCCCTGAACGTGGCTGGGGGAGGGGCACACAGGCACAGCTGCGTTTGAATTCACCTTCGGCTTCCTAGACCTCCTCAGGGAGCTGCCCAAAAAGGGCCAATCTCAAAGCACCCCCGGGAGAGGACAAAACCTTTATAGAGTTAAGTGTCGCCCAAACACACACTTGTCTGGCAACTGCAAATCCCAGACCCTTACCACTCACGGAGGCCTGCTGCAGCTGCGAGCTGACATGAGCCTTCTAGGTTCTAAGAGGCAGGGCTTCTGGTTGATATTGTCCCATTTCACCACCGGGAAAACGGAAGCTCAGAAATGTTCTGTACCGCATATGCCCCACCCAGCTCTAAATCCTTCTCACTTTATACCTCAGTTGCCTGAAATCTGCTAATTATCAAAGTAGCCAAATATTCAAGAGGGGCCTCTAGCACCCCCACCTTCCTAGGAGTTAAGATGGGGCTAAGGATGTAGCTGACAGCTGAGACACTTCTAAAGCTAAGGCAGCATTGGAAATGGTCCTTCACCATCACTATTCCCGCACTCCTGATCGCAAAATCTGAGTACGGGTGAATGCCCTCTCTAGGCAAGAGCAGAGCACAATGTTAGGCAGTGGTGTGTTAGCAAAACCTGTTGGCTCTGCCTCCAAAACAAGCTCCTGCTGGCCCACCCTAATCCAAGACATCATCTCAATTCAGAGTCAGGCTCCTTCCTAGCAGACGTCTCTGCTTCTATCCTTGCTCACCTTCAAGCTATCCTCTATTTGGCAGTTGAAGCAATCCCTTCTTTTTTTTTAATTTTTCCACTTATAAAAGCAGTTTGGGACCACTGTGTAAGATTGGAAAAATCAACAGAAGATACAAAAGGAAGTAAAAATCACCATTATGTCCAGTGTCTAGAATTCACCTCTGTAGAAAGGCAGCCTTCTAGCTTTCTTTCTGTGTGTGCATGATGTGTGTGTACATGTAGAATTATCTCCGCAAAACTGAAACTATACTATATGGTTTCCTATGGCTTTTTACATTTTTCATCACACGGTTTCCAGGTTATAAGCTATTCTTTCTTAGCTGCACCTTCGCTTTGAGGTTTGGGGGGTTTGGTACAGTTGGTGCACACGGCACCACAGTCACCACAGTCAGAGAGGACACAAGAGTCTGCAGTGAAAATACCATCTAGCCTCCACCCCACCCCTCAGGCACCATCTCCCTCCCCTGGGGCAACTCTGATTACCACATCTTGTGCACCAAATAATCTATTAACACCATAAATCAGATCACGTCACTCCCCTACTTAAAACTCCAATGGCTTCTCATTGCCCGGGCCGTCAAATCCAGGCTCCTTAACTGATCAGTCACCAGGCCTGTGTGACCAGGCTCTGCCCTTCTCTGATTTCTCCAGTCTCCCCCTCTGGCCACATTGCTGTTGCAGACCCAGTTCTGGCCTCAGCAATTTTTCTTTTTAATTTCTTTTTTTAATTTATTGGTTTTAGAAAAAGAGAGGAAGGAGAGGAGAGAGAGAGACATCGATTTGTTTTTCCACTAATTTGTGCATTCATTGGTTGCTTCATGCACTCACCCCGACCAGGGATCGAACCAGCAACTCTGTCGTACTGGGACAGCACTCTAACCAACGGAGCAGCCAGCCAGGACTGCCTCAGGGAGTCTTTTCAGTTGCTGGACTTTCTTCAGAGTTTTGTGCCACTGGCTACTTTTCATCCTTTAGGCCTCACTGAGCTCTCCTCTCCCCAGGGTGGCTTTCACTGGCCTCTCAATCTAGGGCCACCCATGCCCACTTTCCACACATACGTTCTCCATCATATCACCCTGTTATGTTTCTTTCATACATTTCAAGTACTTCTTTCATATCACAAAGGTTCTAATATTGTTCTGGTTATTTATTTCAGGTTACTCATTGCCTGTTGCCTCCAACTAGAAAGAAGTATCCCTGAAGGCAGGCATACTACCTGTCTGTTCACCCCCCCGAGGCCCCGCTGGCACATATAGGTGTTCAAAAATTTCTGTTAAAAAGAATGAATGCAGGTGACTGCACTGGCTGGTTCTCATCATTAAATACACATTTGCAGGATCTCCAAGTACCAAGAACCAACCTCCTGGCCACCCTCCCTTGTGCCTAGGGTGGAAGTTAGAGGCTCAGTCAGAGAAAGGAGAGGAGCCCATTGTGTGAGACAGTGTGGGTAGCCAGCAGTAGCCTGCTCTTCCCCCTGTACCACACCCGCCCCCACCCCCCCCATCACCCAGTTCAGAGTCCAGAATCAGGTAAGGAGCTGTGCTAAATCCAAATTCCTAAAAAATACACTACATGAAAGTGGAAAGTTGGAGGTGAGGCTGGGGCCCACCATATACCCCAAATCCCACATCCATTCTACCCAGGCGGTTGGGATACTCCAGGTTTCCAAGTGAGCCCCAGCAACAGTCAGCACAGAGCTGCCTTCTCCAGAACAGCCCAGCCTACCACCTGGCTCCTCCCTGGGGCCGTAGATACCCGTGCTCCTTCCCTTCAGCAATTCTCTAAGCTCAGAGACACAAGCGCACATCCAATCCATGAGCCAGCGGCCTGTGGCCTGTACTCAGGGGACACCCTATGGAGACACTTCCTTCCTGGGGCTTGATTTCCACGGAGAACACTGCAGTGGGGCCAAGATGGATTTTTTTTTTTTAAAAAAAGAGGGAATGAAGTGACTTTCACAAAAAAATGTGAAGGAAGAGAGGGAGGAAGGAACGGAAGCAAGAAAAATAAAAGACTTAACAAGACGGAACCAGACAAGGCGTAGGGAGGGTTTAACAAGCCAAAAACAGGAAAGGATGGGAAATGTGAGGGTTCTTCCTTCCCGGAAGTGGACAATCACTATAATTGATTAAATGAGCACAATCCCAAAGTGCTCCTGTGAACTCTGTACAAGGTCGTGGTAGTAATAATGGCAAGAACAGCTAACATTTCCCCAGCACTTACTATATGCCAAGCATTGTTCTGTGAGCTTCACTTTATTAAGACTTTAATCTTCAAGACAACCCTATGAGGTAGGTACTGTTCGTACTAAACCCATTTTAAAGATATGCAAATTGAGGCACATAACAGTACAGTTAAATTACTCAAGATAATATTGCCAGTGGCAATACCTAGGATCGAACTCCATGGGCCGGGGCTCTTATCGACCAAGTTATACTTGGCTTTCAGTGGTCCTGTTAGAGGGGTCCCTACCCTACTGGAGTTTCTGCATTCCCAACCGCTATCACTTAACTAATTATCAGGTACCAGTTTCAAAGACGTGTACATAACTGCCCACTTTGCATAAGGGAAAATGTAGAAAAGTTAAAGCACTCGCCAGAGCTCACGTTGGTGGGAAATTAGGTCCAAGATGTGTTGAATCCCAGCATCTGCAGCGCCACTTCTGAGGGCGCCCAGTGGAAGCCAGGGTCCCTGGAAAACCCCTCCCAGAGCAGCAGCATCTTCTCTGGCCGTCTTTCGCCAAACCCCTTGTCCAGTACCGAGGCGCCCTGCCCAGAAATTCCCACAGAGTCAAAGCAAACTTCCCAGGAAAACTCCCCTGCTTCCTCCTAGCCCCTGTGGCAGAGGCGGCTGCCAAGAGCGCCGCTGGAGTCCTTGCAGCTGCCGTCCACCCTTCTGGGCGGGAGTCGCTGCTTGTGCGCTGGGGTCCTCCCGGAAAGGTCCAGGGCTGAAGTTCAAAATTCACTTCCCGCCCAAGGACAGCTCGCAGCCCCGCCCGGGACTCTCGGGCCACCTTCACATCCCTGCCAACCCCCAACCCCCAGATCCAGTGAAGTAATGTAGCAGCTGCCGGGCTGGGTCTTGCGGCTGGAGACCCCGCGGGCAATCCCTGCGCGTCTCCGGACTCGAAGCAATGTGTGCGTGCGTGTGTGTGTGAAGCAGAGTGAGTGAATGAGTGTGAGTGTGTCTGTGAGAAGCGCTGTGTGTGTGTGTTTACGTACAGAACGCGCGGTGTGGGAAAACAATGGCGAACCGCTGGGAACAGAGCGACTAGCCCCCCGCCCCCCGCCTCTCTACCCCCAGGCACGATTTGCTCTCTTTCGGCGAAATCGGAATGAAAAGGTTCACCTCCGCCATCCCAGGCGGGAGGTGGGGGTCATCAGAAGACTAGGTGGGAGGTGGGAGCGGGTGAGACCGGAGCAGCCGGAGCCGAAAACAAACAGGATGCAGCGCCCGGCTGGTCGGTAGGGGAACCGACCTGAAAGGGGTAGTAAGGGTGGCTTTGGCTGGAGCCCCGCACCCCACACACCAGGGCGGGGCGGGAGGGGATCTCGGTCTCGGGGCCGGCCCCCGAGTACCACTCAGGGTGCGCACAGGTTGCTTTGGCTTCCCGCTGGGAAGGAAATCCTTGAACTGGGAGAATGTGAAAGACCTGGTGCCGCCCGGCCAGGAGCGGGCGCGGGGACCCCGTCAGCCCGGCTCGCGCCGGGCGCACAGGCACGGACACCCGCAGTCACCCGCGGCCCCACCAGACGGCTACCCCTCTCCACAAGGACCCTGCCTCTACCCCTGAGGAGCCCCAACCGGCCAGCGTTACTGGGGTCAGGTGGGGGGTCCGTCATTCCTCGGAAAACTTTGCAAAGGATGGAAAACTAGCAGACGTGAGAACTGGCGTGTGCCCGGAACCGTGGGGGCGCGAGTGTCAAACTTCCGAGGGCGGGGAGGGGACGCGAAGAGGAGCACTTACTACTCAGCCGAGCGCTGGGCTCTGGGCTCGCGGCTCCACGCTCCTGCTGCTCCTCCGGCCGGCCTCGCGTTGGCGGCCCCGGCTTCCCGCTCACATGCCCCGCCACGCAGCTATCGGGAGCTGGGCGGGGAGGGGCACGCCCCCCGCTGTCCGCCAGGGACTCGCTCCGGACTCCGGGCCGACCGGGTGCGCGCCCAGCAACCGGCAGCCGTCCCGGGCGGAGCCCTCCGCGAGCCAGGCCGCTCTCCGCCCTCTGCCCTCTGCCCTCTGCCCTCTGCCCTCCGCTGCGGCCGTCTCCCTGCCTTCCGCGGTCCTGCCCCGGACTCGCACAGACGCGGTGCCGGCCCTCCAACCCGCTCCCCGGCTCCCCGGCTCCGGCTCCGCGCCCCGCTCGGTCCGGATCCGGGCCTCCGCGGCTGACCGCTGCGTCCGGCCTCAGACCCGGCCGCCGCTCCGGGGCGGATGCCAGGACCCGGCACTCACACACTTCAGTTCCAAGCCGGGACTGGGAGCCGGGCGCTCACGGCTCGCGGCTGCGAGGCGACTCCACAGCCTCAGAGGAGAAAAGAGGGAGGGAGACAGAGCGGGCAGGGGGAGGAGGAGGGAGGAGGGGTGGGGGGAGGGAGGAGGAGGGAGGGACAGAGAGCTCCCTCCTCCTCCCGGCAGCCAGGTCCGTCCTGGCTTCAACAGCTGGGAACCTCTGGTGGAAAGGGGAGAGCTAAGTCTCCTGAGCGGCAGGGGTGGATGGGGATGGAGAGAATAAAGACGTGGATTCTGCCCCCTCCCACTGCCCAGGAATAAGGCGCTCTACAGAGACTCGGCTCCTTAGGGCAAGACTCAAGAAGTTGTCCAACTCCCAGCCTCCTAACTCCTTCAGACAGATAGGCTCGATTTAGGGTTTTTTAAACCCCCATTTCAAAATCTCTCTTAGGAACCTGATCCCACCTGCAGCTAGACAGCTTCCTGATGTTTCAGACCAGTCCCTAATCCTGCCGTTTTTCACTGGCAAACAAGTTTTGTTTTGTTTTTTCCTCTGATCTGTTCTACATAGGGGGATGTCCTGCCCTTTCCAGATTCCCACTTTGTGAAGGTTGACAGATGAGTGAACATATAATTGCAGTGAAGTGCAAGAGTGCTGAGGTCCTTTAGTTGGAGCATCCTTCTCCAGTGCACCAAAAGTTCACAGGTTCGATTCCCGTTCAGGGCACAGACGTGGGCTGCGGGGTTTGGCCCCCAGTGGGAGCTCCTAGGGAGGCAACCAATCAATGTTTCGCTTTCTCCCTTCCCCTCTCTCTAAAATCAATAACTGTATCCTCTGGCCAGGATTTTTTTTTAAAGTGCTGAGATCAGGCAAGTAGAAGGGGCATGGGGCCTAGCAAAGGCACTAGGGTGTGGTCTTTGGGGGAAGGTGTCAGGTGAAGTGGGTCTTAGAAGGACCTGTAGGAGTAGAAGAGGTTAAAGCAGTGGCAATCGTGGAACTGCAAATAATGTGCCCACAATGTAGGGGACCAGGCTCTCAGCAAGTGATGGTCAGTTGGGTACAGAGAACTTTTTTTTTTTAAGATTTTATTTATCAGGGTGGGTGGAGGTGGGAGAAGATGTAAGGGGGTTAAATGGTAATGAAAGAAATACAATAAAAATATAAAGAAAATATTTTATTTATTTTTAGAGAGAGGGGAAGGGACGGGAAGAGAGAGAGAGAGAAACACAAATGTGAGAGAGAAATAGCAATCGATTGCCTCTTGAATGCACCTGGAACATGCAATCCAGGCATGTGCCCTGAGTGGGAGTAGAACTGGCAACCCTTCACTCTGCAGCAAGAGGCCCACCCAACTGACCCACACTGGTCAGGGCTAGACCTTTTAAGGGTGTGGGATTTCATCATTCCCCAGAAACTTCCTTGGCTAACTCTTTCTATTCCCTTTTAGTTCTCAGCATAGATATCAACTCTTCCTGGAGCTTTTCTTGACAGGCCAATCTAGTTCAGGTACCCTGTCCGAGTAAGGTCTCCAAAAGCCTCTAGATGTAGATATGAAAACAGCTCATTTGTCTGTCTCTCTCCACTGGACTGTAAACTCCATGAGGGCAGAGGTTGGTTTCAAAGAGCAGGCCCTTGAAAAATGCTTGTTCAGCTGGTTGATTGAAGGGCATGAGAAGTCAATGAAAGATTCTAAGCAGGGCTTCTACTGAGAGCATTCTAGCTGGAGGCAGGAAGGCCAGTGACCAGACAATGGCAATAAACTGGTACAAGCCTGAACTAAGCTAAGGGTGGGAAAGATGGAAAGGAGGAAACAGGTGGGGGCAAAAACGTAAGAGATATCAATATTAACACTTCACAGTCTGGCTTTTGGTTAACAGTGGATGAAGCTGTTTCAGAAACTATGATGGGGGGCAGGCAGAGGGATTGAGCAGAAAAGGAAAATGAACACATGGACACAGACAACAGCATGGTGTTTGTGGCTGGTGGCGGGGTTCGGGGGGACCGGGAGTTGGTGGAGGAGAGTATGGGGGGATAAATGGTGATAGACGGGGATTTGACTTGGGGTGGTAAACACACAGTACAGATGATTTGTAGAATTGTGCACCTGAAACCTGAATAACTTGTTAACCAGTGTCACCCCAATGCATTCAATAAAAAATAAAAGTAGGAAAGCAAAAAGAAACCATGAGTTGCCCTGATGCCACCAGCCAACATGCCTCTGTTTGCCACATACCTGGGTGTTTTCTCTGGCTCCTGATCAAGCTTCAGTGGGCAGCTTCATTATGGATCCCTGCTTGTAGCTGTCCTTAGCCACAGCAGACTGAGAGAGGAAGAATAGGGGAGTGGGAGGTGGGCTGTCCTCTCTTCAACAGGCCCCCAATCCACTATATTTCACTTCATAGGTGCCTACTCTTCCCAATCATTGCCACTAAATTGAGATTTTTTTAAAAAAATCCTCACCCAAGGATATGTTCATTGATTTTAGAGAGGTAGGGGGTGGGGGAGATGCTGATGTGAGACAGAAACATCTATCTGTTGCCTCCTGTATGCACACCCCAACTGGGATTGAACCTGCAACCTATGTATGTGCCCTGACAGGGAATTGAACTTGCAGGCCTTTTGGTATAAGGGACGGTGCTCCAATCAACTGAGCCACCCAGCCAGGGCTAAACTGAGATATTTTTAAGTATCTGCCTACTATGTCTTATGCCTGGTACTACTTTCACTATAGAATCGCCTTGCACCTTAGCCTAATTCTGTGAGGTTATCCCCACAGAATTATCCCCATTTTAGAGATGAGGAAAATGAAGCTCAAGGTCATAACTAGTAAGCAATGGGAGAAAGTTCTCTGACTCTGAAGATTCTAGGTCTTTCTATACTGTCGTACCATTTCCCAGGAACACCATTACACCATTTAACCCAGCCAACCACTTTCTCTTTGAAACACTTCATGACTTGACACTCTCCTGAATTTCTTCTGACCTCACTGGTTGCCCTTCCTCACCTCCCTTATTTTTATTCCTTCTCCACCCTTGCCTCCAGTGGGTGTTTCATGTGGGTTCTCTCCCGTACCACATTTCCTTTCTTTCCCTAGGTGAAATTTTAATCCATTTTCATAGTTTCAAATAACAACTATGTGCTGATGATTCTCCCAATTTTTTATTTAAATCTCCAAGTGCATTAAATCTGTTTAATGTACTTTAGACTCATGTACCCAACCACACGTTTGACATCTCTACCAAAGGATCTCACAGACACCCTTAACTTCACATGTTCAAAACTGAACCTTTAGCCACTGCTTCCAAGCCTGCTAATGCACTGCCCTGCCTGCCCCATCTCAGTAAGTAGTCCCACCACCTACCCAGTGTCTGAGGCCTAAAACCTAAAAGTCATCCTTGACTCCTCCTTTCCCATCTAATCAAATTAATGCTGTTGATCTATCTCCAAAAATATATACCGATCTGTCCTTTTCTCTGTCTTCACTGTAGCCCAGGCCATCATCGTCTCTCAGCTAGACTAGCACTCACTGCGTCTCAGAGCTGAGACACCTGCAGCCACATCATTTAACCAAGTCTGTTTACATCAACATGACTTTAATATTTGTCCCCAAAATTTCTTGTCCAGGAAGATAAGACTGTAAACCAGTAAATAACTTCATTATTTGCTTCAGAAACTTCCTGAAAATCAATTTATCTGAACAATAGACTGCTCAAACCACCCCCTCCTTGGGAGAATTGTTTGCTTAACCTGGCAAACCAATAGCTTATTATTTGTTTTTCAAGACCTTCCCTCACTGTGTCCTCCAATCCTAAACTGTTATCTCACAAATTTAGCCCAGTCCCAATCTTTCCACATTGAAAGATCTGCCTTAAACTAGACTTCAAACCCTATAAAAGCCTCTTTACTGAGAAAACACTCCCCAAAACCTGCTCTTCCCAGCGCGGGCTCCTCCTCATCCTCTGGTCTCAGCACAGCGGGGCCTTCAGCTGCCCTCTTCCCCATCTAGAACCCTCCTCGGCCCCTGCTCCCTTCATAGCACTTAGCACACAGTTGGTACTCAATTTTATGTTTTCTGTTTTCTTGTGCTTTTTCTGTCTCCTCTTTAGGTTGTAGGGTTTGTTCCACAGCCCAGACTTCAGTCAGTCCTCACTTAATGATATCAATATATTCTTGAACTTTAAGAAAAGTTGGGTGTAGAAACCAATTTTACTATAGGCTAACTAATATAAACAAGAATTAAGTTCCTAGGGCATCTCATCAACCTTATAACCAAATGACATTATTTGAGGACCTGCTGTAGATGCTTAAAAAATATTTGCTGAAGGAATGATTCTGATTGGCTTCAGGTCAGTCTCCAATTCCCTTTCTGTGATTGTCAAGCCTGATCCTGAGCACTGGTGGTGACTGCAGTGCCCAGGGTGCTGGGGGTCCCTTTAAGCCTCGAAGTTACAGACAAGCTGTGGAATGTCAATTCCCTTGGGTGAATTGCTTTCCTCAGTGTTCCAGGAGCATGGTGAGGGAAGGAAAGCTGTGAGACAGCGAGCTGAGGAGCTGGGAGAAGGACAGAGCTGCACTGAAATCCTGGTCTCACTGCTTTGCTGGAAGCCCTGCCTGCTCCTCCGGCTCCTGACTACCCTTACCTAACCAAGGGCCATTTTCTCTGTGACATGGAGAGGAGGGGTGCTCGTAGGTCATAGGTCGGGTTAAGTCAGGGTAGGCCCAGCCTAGTGGAGTTTGTCTTCGTACCAGCTCTTCATACTACTGACTGAGGAAGTGCTTTTCTAGAAGCGTATAGCCAGACACAGGAGTCAGAAGTGCTCTCAGTTCAGGTGGGTGTCACACCATGGTGACTCCCACAGCAGTTTTTCAGGGTCGGGCACTCCGTTCAGGCTGTGCCTGGGGGCTTCTACTTGAGTTTTTGAAGTCACACTCCAATATGAGGGATAATCAAGATCACAGATTGAGTCACAGAATGTTTTATTTGCCTATCAAACTATCAGATCTGGAAGGAATCAGCCTTCCAGAAACATCTCTGGCTCCACCCTGTGCACAGAAAGAGGAGGCATCTTGCCCAAGGCCTGCACTTACACACAAAATCTCCTTTAGTCTCCTGACAGCTCTGTGAAGGTAGGGACAGTTCCATCTCACAGATGAGGGAAATGATGCTCAGAGGCAGAAGGAAACTGCTTGGTACCTCGTAGGGGAGGGGCAAGAGCCTGACGTTTGAGCCAGGTTTTCTGATCCTCAGACCAATGCTTCTGCTGTGCCATCTTCACTTCCTATGGGGTTTTGTGGTCCTTAGAATCTGAACCATATAAACCAGCACTTGAGCGCTATTCAACAGTCCAGGTTCTAGTCTAGACCCTAGAAGTAGAAACAGCTCTCTGCTCCTCATGTGGCAGTCAGCCTCCTGTCCCCCAACTGAGGACTTTTCACCCAAGGATGGAGAACTCAACCCATACCACCACCCTCCAACATACTCGCACACTTGCAGACGCCCTCATACACAGGGACCCATTCAGTGCATGTGCTCAGCTAATGGTGGTGACTTGAGGCCTCCTCACACACACAAACACACACATCCAAAACCTGCACTCCATTCTTTACATATTTAGCCAGCATGGAGGGCAGAGCAGGGGGAGGAGTGGAGCAATCACTTGCACCTCTGCAGCATCCCCCATTCTCTCTGTAAATGTAATTATTAGTAGTCCCAAACTCTGGGGGTAAAGAGCAGGTTGCATATCTTACTGATCAACTTGGAATGAGTTTAGTCAAGGACACACTCATGCACACATGCACAGATGTGCACATAAACATCAGTTGTTTTTCTTCTGTCTGTCCCTTCCCATTGGGGGAGGGGTGCAGGGAGGGCATGGGGCCTACCTGAAAAGGCGGCTGATTGAGGGAGGGAGGAAAAGAGGTGAAGAGCTGCTCCCTCCTTAGAAGCCTGGGCAATTTAAACCCCCGAGGGCCCCTCCTCAGCCCTCTTCACCTCCACCCCCACCACCTGGCCATGGTGCCCACCCCCACCACCTAACTTGTTTTTATCCCTCTTTCCGGTCTTGAGGAGGCCTAGATCCTCATCCTGGGAGGGACTGGCAACAATTAACAAAGGCACCATGGAGAAAGGACAATTAACAATCCAGAAAAGAGGGGAAAGAGAGGCTTTGTTCTGGTCTCCATGGCAACGAGGGGGGGAGAACGAGGAGGAGGAGGGAAGAGGCCATCCAGAGAGGCTGATACTTTCACTTTCCTTTCATCACTTCCCTCTCCCGTTCCCTGGGGAGACAGACTGAGGGGAGCTTGAAGGGAGCAGGGCTGGGGCTGGCCAAGTCTTGGAGCTGGAGATTCTAGGTGGGTGACTCTAAGGTTCCTGCCCTAGCCAAAAACCCACTGGGGAATTCAGGTTAGAGAGAAGGACTTGGGGCCTGAGTCAGAGACACCCTCCCCTGTCTCCTGTTCCGAAGGGCTTATCTTGTGCTGAAGCTGCACCCAGCGTCTCTGTTCTGGACCGCATATGGTCAGAGTAGCTTGAGTGACTATGCTGCCTTCCTTGTCACAACACAGTGGGAAATGGAGTCAGAGGGTCAGATGGCCACCACAAGTTGCAGGGCCCACTGCAGAATGACATATGTTGCCCCATGTTCCAAAATGTTTTAAGAATTCAAGATGGCAATAGCAGAATCCTAAATCGAGCCCAGGGCTCTTCTGAGCACAGACTTATATACCTGCACAGACTGACACCAGGCCTACTCTGTCAGAAAACAACTTGGGGCCTGGACCCCGTCTGCCTGCTCTCTGTGTGTATGTGTGTGTGGGGGTGGGGGGGGGTGGAGAACAGGAACATTTCCTTTTGGGGGAAGTCTTTCCTTCCTAGATTTTCATTTCCTCAACTGCTAATGAGGAGACCGAGCCAAGCGATCTCTGCCTTGCTTCTTCTATGGTTCTGTGCTTCCTTCTCTAGGATGAGAGCGGCAGGACCTCTTAGGCTTCGCTCCACTGCACGTAGTTCTGAGCCCCGCCTTCGGAGCAAGAGAGAAACCGAGCACAGAAAGTTCATCCCCAGGAGAGAAGCGTTCTGGTGCCCAGCTCTCTCCCAGGCTTCCCTGTTTGGAAAAGGCAGAAGACAATGAAGTGTACACTAAGCTCCAAGATTATGCTGTCAGTGTGGGGGGGATTAGAGGGCACCTTTGATCTCACAAGTATTTTTAGCCAAAACAGGACTTTTTTGGCCTGAGAAGACAAGTACACTAGCCTAGCCCCATGAGTGGGCCTCTCCGTTAGCCATAGAACACTGGCTTCAGGGACATTTCTCACTCCCAGCAACCGTAACCTCATGAGAGGAAAGGGTTAGGGATTCCAGAACCTCTCCTTATAGGGCTCAGCATTCCTGCCCTGTGGGTCCAAGTGAAAAGAATATTAATCAGAAACTAAAATCAAGAGGAAAAAATGTCAGTTCCAGTAGAGGCCCAGAAGTAGGTGAGAGGTCAAAGGCCCTGCTCTCTGCCTTCCTCTCTGTCTGGAGGGACTCTTCCCAGGGACTCCTGGCAGACCTGCTGCTAAGGCTGAACTGTGTCCGCCGTCCTCCCCAAACTCCTGTGTCCTAGTCCCCAGGGCCTTAAAATTTGGCTATATCTGGAGATCGTGTCTTTACGAGGTAATGAAGTTAAAATGGTATCATTTGGGTGTGTCCTAATTCCATGTTACTGATGTCCTTATAAGAAGAAGAAATTTGGCCCTGGCTGGTGTGGCTCAGTGGCTTGAGTGCTGGCTTGTGAACCAAAGGGTTGTGGGTTCAATTCCCAGTCAGGGCACATGCCTGGGTTGCAGGCCAGGTCCCCAGTTGGGGGCACGCAAGAGGCAACCACACATTGATATTTCTCTCCCTCTCTCTCTCCCTCCAAATAAATAAATAAAATCTTTAAAAAAAAGAAGAGAAAGAGGAAATTTGCACACTGAGGGAACACATAGGGAGGAGAAGGCCATCCTGCTCCACATCTAGGAGAGAGCCCTGGAACAGATCCTCCCCTCAGGGCACTGGGCGGAACCAACCCTGCCCACACCTTGATCGGAAACCTCTGATCTCCAGAACCGTGAGACAATACATTTCTGCTGTTTAAGCCCCCAGTCTGTGGTACTTTGTTAGGGCAGCCCTAGCAAATCAACAGGGATGCTTAGAGGTTGGGAGGTCTGCACAGCCTTGAGGCTGCTGGGACTCAAGAACGCATCTGCACGAGGGGAAAGCTTCTGTACTTTCACTGCGGCATTATTTTAATTTCAAACAAAATTAATCTATTACTTTCTTTCCCCGTAGCCCAGTCTTTTAAATGTTTTATTTCTTTTGGTTTGTGTAACACATTTTATTGTTTTAATCCCTTTTAGTCTTTTATTTTTCTGGTTTTAATGATTTTACTTATCTCAGTCACTTTTAATCTCTGTTTAGTCTTTCTTCTCTTTATTTTATACTATTTTATTTTAGCGAATCTTATCTTCTAGATTTATTGTTATTGTATTATCTTTTTATTCTCCATTTTTTATTTCTAACCTTTGCCTTATTGTGTCTTTGTTCTATCTTTTCATTTCTTTTAAGTTTATTTGGTCTCTTTTTAGGTCATATTATCACTTGCCCGCTGCCTTTTTTTTTTACTCTTTCACCATTTTTTAATTTCTTTTTAGTTTACTTTATCTTTTTATTGACTTGTATTATCTTCCACATTTTACTGTTTTCGATTCTCTCGGCTTATTAAATGCAGAGGTTGGAAACACAGCCCTCAGGGGAGAGCTAGCTGTAAGGCTAACCCAGGCCCAAACTGAGAAGACCAGAGTCTCTGTCTGCTTGAGGTGGCCCTTCAGCACCTCCCAGTCGATGCCCCATTCCTCCAAAGTGGGCCGCTCCTACCTCAAAGAGTTAATCTGTGCAATGTGGAAGACCTTGGGATAAAATTCTTTTAGGAAGATACCAGGTTTGTTTATAGTGATAACATATTAGAATGGCCCAAAGAGCCTGGCTTTTTCACACCATGGGCCGTCAAACTGCTCTTCGTGCACTACTAATCTAAACTGCACCATCGCTGGGCACGGGACCAAGACTATAAAGAAACCACACTACCCGTCCGGGTGGGAGTGGTGGTAGGAAGTGTCACTTTGGGAAGAACTCTCAGCATACCTTGTCAGGTTTGATTTAACAGGAAACTGAGTGATCTTGATCCTTGCAACAAAAAATCCTTGGAAAGAAGCACAAGGAGGGTCCTCTGGAACTCTTAAATCCAGCTTGATAAATACGTATTGAGAACCTACTCTGCCATGAATTGTGCTAGGCAATGACAGTAAAGGGAAGAGCAGAAAGAGCTAGGGACTTTGCTGTCATAAAGTTATAATCTAATAAAAGGATATTTACCTGACTGTGACTGATCTGCTTGGCCACCCTTTCAGGCAAGATTACAGGAGATTATTAATGTCAGAACCTGCTAGTTGTCCTCCAGTATCTGTTTTTCTAGAATAATACAAAGTTAAGCTGAGAAAATGACAACTAATCAAATGACAGCTTTCCCCAGCTTCCCTGGCAGCTAAGTATGGCCATGTGCCTAGGTTCTGCCCGATAGGACCTAAGCAGAAGAGCTTCCTGGTTCCTGGTTCCATCCTATAGGACCTGCACAGGGTGATATATGCAACTTCCTGGTCATGTCCTTAACAAGACAGGGTGTATTCTCCCTGTTCTGTCTTTCTCCCTTCTGCTGGCTAGAGTGAGAGTATGGTGGTTGCAGATGTAGCAGCTATCTCGGGCCATGAGATGAAAGAAGGGCACTGGGAAGGGAGTCTGGGTCTCTGACACTAGGAGCTCCTCTAAAGCTCTGTCCTCCTTATTCTTGGACAATTATAGGAGAGACTAATGAACCGCTATCTTCTTTAAGCCACTATGACATTGGCCTGTGTTACAGCAGCTGAATCAGTTTTCTCTAGCATGTAGGTCTCCCCTAAAACTTTCTCTTATTTTGAGGTGAGCCTGGAATCTTATCTTTTCAAGAACTTTTAGAGAAGAATTGAATATATGCCTACTGGGTTACTCCTGTAGACAAGAAAGAGAGTCCTTCTTAGTCACCAGGATGTATGAGGGTGGACCTCTGACTCTGTATCAGCCTCCTCATTGTGTCCTGTTCTCTTGAGTCCTGGAAAAGTAATCTAGGTCTTAGCACTTGTTCCAACTTTAGATACCTTTTCCATGAAAAACTATTTACGCGAGCTGAAGAGCCTATTCGGTTAAAAACAAATCTTTCATCATTGGAATCTACACCAATGACCATACTGACCCCACCCTTTCAGCAAAAATGTGACTCTCCAAATTTTCTACTATTGACTTAGAACTCCAAGTTGGCCCTTAAAATACTTCCATGCCCTGAAGTCACATGTTCAGTAACTTCTTCAGTTGTTGGTGCTCCCTTCCATTAGCCCTGCCCCTCTGCAGACAGAAGCTGTCATGAAACCCTGAAGGTTTCTCCACTGCTGAAAATACTGTAAAGTCCTAATGCTGTGAATTTAGCCTTGCTTCTACTCAATCAGGAGACAGTAGTCTGCTTGAGCTGTTATAACAAGATACCATAGACTGAGTGGCTTAAACAACAAAAATTTATTTCTCATAGTTCTGGAGGCCAGAAGTCCAAGGCGTCAGCCAACTGAGTTCCTGATGAGAGGTCTCTTTTCAGCTGGTAGCTGGCCATCTTCTCCTTGTATCTTCACATGGTGAAGAGAAACAGCTCTCATCTGTGTAAGGGCACTAGTTCCATCATTGAGCCCCACTTTTATAATCTCATCTAAACCCAATTACCTCCCAAAGGTCCCACTGCCAAATACCATCAACTTGGGAGCTAGGGCTTCAACGTAGGGATTTTGGGGGGATGTAAACATTCAGTCCACCCCCACTCCCCAATGCCTTGTTTATTGTTGTATCCTCAGTCTCCAAAAGAATAAATTGAATCATAGCCCTGTATAATTCTTAACTGTCAAAGGATAATTGTTACATCCTTCCAGAGGATTCCTTGAAGCTGCCTCCAAATATCTAAGGTATTTCTCCCAGCATGGGGCTGGATTTGGTTCTCAGTAAAAACTTTGTATTTTAGGATGTAACAGTATAATATTTATAAAGAGGACTGTATTCTATAAAATAATTTTATTTCTAAGAACTACACCCTTTTATTTACACTTCTATGCATAAAAATGATGCAAAGGTGAATTGACTATTTCATTCTCGATGTCACAAGCTTCCAGATTCTTAAAATTGTGGTTGGCCTATGAGGGTATCTGTGGTAAGAAAATATCCAAGATGGCCCCAATAATCCCCACACCTTGGTGAACACCTTGTCCCTACCGTAATCTCTTCCCACTGAGGATAAGATGGATTTAGTGACTCATTTCTAATGGATAGAATAAAGCACAAGTGACAATGTGTGATTTGGAGGCCAGGTCCTAAAAAAAAGAGTGACATTTGGATCATTTGCTCTGAGGGAAGCCACCTGCCGTGTCCAGCAGCCCTGTGAATAGGCCCACACTGTGAGGAACTGAGGCCTTCTGCCTGTGGCCACGTGAGTGCCTTGGAAGCAGACCCTCCGCTCCCAGTCAGTCTTCACCCCAGTCAAGTCTTCAGAGATTGCAGCCCTGACCACTAATTTCATGAAAGACCTCCGACGAGACCCTGAGCCAGAAACTCTCAGCTAAGCCAGCCTTGGATTCCTGACCTTCAACAAACTGTGTGGGATGACAATAAATTTGCAAAGTTTTGGGGTAATTTTTTTGCAGCAATAGGTAAGGAGATAATAGGTAGAGATGTCTATATCAATAACTCCATAGCTTCAAATATATTTACCTTCTATGGATGGGATATGCCATCTGCCAGAAAGAAAAAGAAAGGAAAGAAGGAGGGAAGGAAAGAAGGAACAAAGGAAGGAAGGAAGGAAGGAAGGAAGGAAGGAAGGAAGGAAGGAAGGAAGGAAGGAAAGAAGGAAGGAAGGAAGAAAAAAATCAGTAAATGGGAATCTGAAAGAGTATTTTTTTCTGGAAAGCATGATTGAGTCATCTGCATAATCTGTGTTCTCCTGAACCTCCTAGCGTGATGCTGGACACAAAATTAGCTAATTCATGAACTGATGATGGCTGTTTATTGAGGCTTGCATTGTTTTCTATTTGCTTTATTGAAGCAAATATTTAGTAGATTCACAAAGCTCTTTCTGGAGTGAGGAAGAGTGAATCCATTTTGCCTGGTGAATCCATTTAAAAGTCTTCTCTGATACCTTCCCCAGCTACCCCTCCTCTTCTCCCTAAGCCATAAGGCTCTGTCATTCTTTCCTCAGTGCATTAGTTCATGGCATCCTGAGAACACCCGTGTTATGGCACTTAGCATTGTAATTGTCTGATTACTTACTATCTCCTTCGTTAAGCCGGGAGATTTTCGGAGGCAGAGTCTGACTTATTCATCTTTGTTCTTAAAACAGAACACGGTCTCTGGCCTATAGTGTAAATTCAATAAATATGTTTTACATGAATGAATAAGAATACAGTGGTACCTTGTTACTCTTCGTTAATTTGTTCCTGAACTCGAGACAGTACCAAAGGAATCGGCGAGCGAGTGACGAGTGATGAAGTATTTTCTCTTGTGGGGCAGCATCGTGACTCATACAGGTTTTAGCAAGTTCCAAGCAAGTCCCAAGCAAGCACAAAGTGCTGAAACATTTTTTTTTTCTCCTCAAAATGCAACAGGTACAGGTTTGACAAGTTTTGAATCCTATGAGTACCGAGGTATGACTGTATATTACTAAAGGAAGGAATAAATGAATGAATAAATTAGTGGACCTTGGAAAAGTGATTTGCCTGAGAAAAATTTCTTCCCCTTAGGATTTCTGTTCACCTATGAAATATAAGGCATCGGCCCTAGCCGGGTGGCTCAGTTGGTTGGAGCATCGTCCTGGGCACCAGAAGGTTTTGAGTTCAATTCCCAGTCAGGGCATATACCTAGGATGCAGTTTGATCCCCGGTCAGGGCGCATACAGGAAGCAACCAATCAATGTTTCTCTTTTTCTCCCTTCCTCTCTCTTTAAAATCAATAAAACATATCCTTAGGTGAGGATTTATAAAAAAAGAAAAAAAGAAGTTACCCTCTTTTTTTTCTTTTATTCATTCTATAGAGAGGGGAAGGGACGGAGAAAGAGAGGCAGAGAAACATTGATGTGAGGGAGAAACATCCGTGAGCTGCCTCTTGCATACACCCCAACTGGGGACTGAACCTGCAACCCCGGCATGTACCCTGACTGAGAACTGAATCTGTGACCTTTTGGTCTGCAGGACGTTGCCTAACCAACTGAAGGTGCTCTGTGGCCATGAGCACACACTGAGCAACCTCGCGTTTGTGGAGCCCTGCAATGTTCATGTGAGGGCCAAGTTGTCATGAGCCACGGTGCAGGTACTTCTTCCCTCTCAGTGGTGAGGGCTGGAGGGTGGTGGGGACCCAGGGTCAGCACTGCAGGGGCAGTCAGCCATGACTGACCTAAGGTGACCAGACCTGGCTTAGCCTGGGGTACCCTGGCTGGCTGAGGTTCCCCTTGGTGGTGGGGGAGGGGTTGGTGGCCTTGGACAGGGAATGGGGCAGCCTGTAGGGCTGGCTTATGAGTGGCTGCCCTCAAGGTCCGTGCTGGGGCCAGACTGGGCAGGGCAACTTCTCTGTTCTGGCCCTCAAGCTGGGGCTGAGCAGAGTCAAGTGGCCTGGGGCTCTCAGACAAGGCCGTGAAAAGGACCTGTGGTTATTCCAGAAGAGGGATGGGAATGACATGCCCACAGTGCCATCCAGTCTGGGGAAGGAGCTCCTCTACAACCCTTTCCTGAGGGTGGTGTGAGGCCAGTGTTCCAGCCTTCCTGTGGGACAGGTTAGGAGGATATGGCAAGGACTGAGCTAGTGTGTCTTGGGAAGTCCTGTGCTCTCCTCAGGGCCTGCACTTCAGAGCAGGCTGACTCAGCCAGCCCATGTCTGTGGGGCCTCCCTGGCAGTCATTTGAATGCAAAGAGAGGTGTCTAGGGACCTTTGTTACTGGCAATGGGGAGGAGCATCTCGTTAAGTGGCTTCTGCCAACACCTGCCCAGTGCCCCTTTCTTGAAAGACAGAAGGAAAGAAAGAAAGTTGGACAAGATTATGTCTAAGACCCTTTTTCATTAAGACTTCCTGTGACTTACAATTGAAGATGGGAGTGGTAACCCGTGCCCTTCTACAACCTTCAAAAAGCAATGTGAGGAAGAAAATAATAAAGATAAGAGAGAAAAATCAGTAAACTAGGAAACAGACCAACAATGAAGAAAATCAATGAAAGCAAAGGCTGGTTCTTTGAACAGATCAACAAAATTGATAAACCTGTGGCTACATTGATCAAAAACAAAAGAGGAAAGACACAAATGACCAATATCAGAAGTGAAAGGGAGGGAAGATCACTTCAGACCCTACAGATAGTAAAAGAATAAGAAAGGAGTATTACAAGTTTATAGAATATATCTGGCAACTTACCTGAAATGGACAAATTACTTGAAACACACATAATAGAAAAACTGGCCCAAGAAGAAATAGAAAATTTGAATAGCCCTCTATCTATTAAAATTTTGAACTTAAAATTGAAAAAAAAAGGGTAAAATTCGATCAATCATTTAAGGATGAAGTAATATTAATCATATATAATTATTTCATAAAACAGAGGAGAAAGGAACACATTGCAACTCATCTTATGAGTCCGGCATTAACCCTGATGCCACAACCAAAGATATGACAGGGAAGAAAACTATAGTCTAATATCCCTCATGAACACAGACACAAAACCTTAACAAATTTTTGCAAATAAAACCCAGCAATATATCAAAAGGGGACTACATCAGGACCAAGTGTGATTGTCCAGAAATGCAGGGCATATAGACAGTAAATAAAACTCTTTTATTCACAGCTAAAATGATGTGTATGCAGAAAACTCCAAACAACTTACAAAAACAAAACTGCTAGAACTAATAAGTCAACTGAACAAGGTTGCAGAATATGAGTCAATACACAAAAATCAGTTGTAACAAACGATTGCAAAATAAAATTTTACAGTAGCATCAACAAACATGAATACCTAGCAATAAATTTAATGAAAGATGTGTAAGACATTTATATGACAAATTATAAAACATTGCTGAGAAAAATTAAAGAAGATCTAAATGAATGGAGAGATATGCCATGTTCATGGATGGGAAATGTCAATGTTGTTAAAATGTTCATTCTCCCAAAATTGGTCTGTAGATTCAATGCAATCTCAATCATAATCACTGCTATAAACTGAGTGCTTGTGTACTCTCTAAATTCTTATGTTGAAACCCTCACAAATGGAATTAATGTCCTTATTTTTTTTTAAAGTCCACAGAGAGAGCCCTGGCCCTTTCTACTATGTGAGAATACAGCAAAAAATGGCCATCTATTATCCAGGAAGCGGGCTCTTATCAGTCACTGAATCTGCCAGTCCTTTGATCTTAGACTTCCCAGCCTCCAGAACTGTGGGAAATAAATTTCTGTTATTTAAGCCTACAGTAAGTTGATAGTATTCTGCTATAGCAGCCCAAATGGACTAAGACAATCACCCAGTAATTTTTGTTGAAATTGACAAACTTATTCTAAAATTTATGTAGAAATTCAAAGGATCTAGATTATCCCAAGTTATCTTGAAAAGGGAGAGCAAAATAGGATTTAAATTATTTGACTTCAAGACTTCCTATAAAGCCATTGTAATCAAGTCAGGTATAAGAATGGACATATGAGGTCTGTCTGGAAAAAGTCCAGCCATTGTCAATATAATGAGAATTGTTTGCACAACATCAATGTAACTTGGCAGCCAAGGAGAATGGATTGGAATATGTGTGTGTGAACAATGATGACTTCACTGTACTAGTCAGTGGGGGTGGTAGTAACCGCTGAGTGAGCACATGTACTGTGTGGTCATCACATTCAAAATGCCTGAGTGAGTAGAGCAATGAATCTGCATCAAATTTTGTGTTAAACATTCCTCGGTGGAAACCGTTTGGATGATTTTGAAGGCTGCAGCAATGGGCAACTGGTGATTGGCAGCTTCATCATGACAACACACCTGCTCCTGCATCACATCTCATGCAGAGTTTTTTGGTGAAACATCAAACCACCCAGGTGATTCAGCCCCTCTATGGCTCAAATTTGGCAACCTGTGACTTCTAGCTTTCTCTAAACTAAAATCACCTTTGAAAGAGAAGACATTTCAGACTGTCAATGAGATTCAGGAAAATATGATGGTGCAGGTGATAGCGATTGGGAGAATTACGTGAGATTCCAAGGGCAATCTCTTTGGAGGGGACTGAGGCATCATTGTCCTGTCTATAATGTTTTTTGTATCTTGTATCTTCTTCAATGAATGTCTCTATTTTTCATATTACATGGCTGGATAACTTCTGGACAGACCTCGTATACATCAGCAAACAGAATAGCAAGTCCAGAAATAGACCCACACATATTTTGTCAATTGATTTTTGACAAGGATGCCATGATAACTTAAAGAGGAAAGGGTATCTTTTCCACAAATGATGCTAGAACTGTATAGCCTTATAAACAACAACAACAACATTGATCCCAACCATTATAATACATTAAAAATAAACTAAATATTAATCAGAGACATAAACATAAGAGCTAAAATGATAAAATTCTAAGGATAAACATAGGAGAAAATCCCTGTGACTGTTGGAGTAAGAAAAGATTTCTAGGACACGAAAAAAGAAATAGTAAATTTTACGCCATTGAAATTAGAAGTTGTTCTTCAAAGGACACTTTTAGAAAACAAAAAAGGAAGTCACATGTCACAGCTGGGGAAAGAGTACTGTATTTACAGTATTTACCTCTAGCGAATAATTTGAGCCCTGACTGGTGTGGCTCAGTGGATGAGCACTGGCCTGTGACCTGAAAGGCTGTCAGTTCGATTCCTGGCCAGGGCACATGCCTGGGTTGTGAGCTGGGCACAAGAGGCAACTGAAAGATGTTTCTCTCCCTCTCTTTCTCTCTCCCTTCCCCTCTCTCTAGAAATAAAGTCTTATTTTTTATTAAAGGGATTTGTATTCAGAACATAAAAGAATTCTTACATTCAATAATAAGAAGATAACTCAATTTTTTTAAATGGACAAAAGATTTGAAAAATCATTTTGCCAAAGGAAATATATTAATGGCCAATAGAGACATTCAACATGATTAGTTATCAAGAAAATGCAAATTAAAAACATAACGAGATTTTACTAACTCCTCTTGGAATGGCTAAAAGAAAAAAGACGTGCAATACCAAGTGTGAGCAAGGATACGGAACAACTGGAGTGAGCATGTATTGCTGATGGGCACATAAAATGCTACAACCACCTTAGAGAATAGTTTGGCAATTTCTTATAAAGTTAACATACGCTAACTATACCACCCAACAATTCTCCTACTAGATATATACCCAAGAGAAGACTTTTATACTAACAACGAAGTTTTATTCATAACAGCTCCAAACTAGAAATAATTGAAGTGTCCCTTGACAAGTGTAGATAAGCAAACTGTGGTAAAGTCACACTTGGAATACTACTCAGCAGTGAAGAGAAACGAACTACTGATACATGCCACAGCTGACTAAAGCCAGACACGTTAAGGGCCCATGCCCTATGCCTTTGTTTATATGGAAACTCGAATTTGCAAAAATATTCTATAGCGATGGGAAGCAGATCGGTGGTTGCCTGGGCAAGTGGTTGGGGAAGGCTCGCTGCCAGGGCCGAGAGGGAACATTCGGGGGTGAGGGAAATGTTCTGCATCTGTCCCATGGTGGTGGTTACATAGGTTTATGGATTTGTTACAGCCCACTGAACTGTATACTTAAAATGGTGCATTTTACTTTAAGTGAATTATCTTAGGAAAGTTAATTTAAAAAAAAATGCAGTATTGCTATATTCTACATTGAAGAATTTGGTTTGAAGCTGGTCTCAGTCTCCTTCTTCCCATCCCCCTTCAGAATATTTCAAACATCTTTACCCAAAGCCGCAGCAGGGGCTCCTTTCTCTGTGGAAGATCTCTTTCCCAGCATGTCTTCCTACCTGCCATGCCCAGCCAGGACTTTTCTTCACCAACCTCTACCACCCAGAGCAGGCCTTAAAGATGAGCTGTCTGTGCTTCTCCAGGTAAGGGCTTGGGGCCAAAGCTGAGCAGCCTCTGAACAAATTGTGTTCAGTTAAACGTATCAGCCTCATCAGTTCTTGCTGGGTTTTGGCAAGAACAAGAGACTGCACACAGAGCCCCTGGGGCCTTTGCCTTCAGACTGCAGCACCTCCAGGGCCAGGTCCTCTGGCCTGCACAGTGAGTTTCACAGGCCTCTCCTAGGCTGCTCGGTCTCTTCCCTACCCTGAGTCTCATCTTCTTTTTAGATTCTAGCACACTCTGTCCCAGGTCTTCTCTGCCCCTCAGACATTGTTCCATGTAAGAAATCCCAAATGGAGCCATTTAAAAGAAAGAAACCTAGGTGGTTAGTGACTGTGGCATAGACCCACTTGCGAAAGAGCACCCTGGGCTGGCCAGTGTTCCTCCCCTCCAGGTGAGTGACTATGCAGGGCTGGATGACCTTGTTGCTCACATTATTGATGGACCCTATTTCTGGCCACTACTTAGCCCCTATATGGGGAATAGACACAACCCTTTGGGAACATAGGGAGCAGTCCTAGCCAAACATAGAAAGGGGTGCCAGGAGGGCTGAGAGGCTTGTTAGGGCTTGTTTGCACTCCTGCTCCAGGGAGAGGCTGAAGCATGAAATCCAGATGGGAGTGGAGGGGAGTGGTGGTGGTGGAGGGTGGTGGCAACAGACCTCCTGGTCAGAACCTATGGGGACTTGGGCAACAGCATCCTTCGGGAGCTATGGCTCTTTGCCTCCAACCCCGGTGCATCTACTTTTGGATGTGAAAGAGGCTACGATTACCCTGGTCATGGGAATGGCTAGATGCGTCTGACTTGGAGACAATGGCTTGGCCAGAGCACGTGGGCGAGCCCAGGAGACTGGCTTGGGTCTGTGGCTTCCTGGAAGGAAGTGAGGCATTGTTTCAGGGGTTGTGTGGGCCCGCTGGAACTCTGCACAATACAGGGAGCAATGGGTGCCAGGTCCAGCCCTCCGACAATCTGGGAACTTGTTTATTGCTTTAATGACCCCATGGTGGATCCACCTGGAAACAGACCTGCTAATGAGCGGAGACAGAGCTGGCACACCCCCAAGGGAAGCCTGTCGGGCCAGGTCCCCTGGAGGCACTAAGAGTGTGTGGTCTGAGACTGGGAAAGCTGGGAAATAGAGACCTGGGTTCTGTCTGGGAAAACCACAGAAAGAGGCCATGCTTCTCCATCCCCATCTGACTCTTGCTGGGGGGTCATGAGAAGGCAAAGTGGAGGAAGTGGCCTGAGGTTGAGAATGGGAGGCATAATTGGGCTTCCCATTCCAGCCTCTGCGCCAAACTGCCAGTGACCTTGACCAATTTTTCTAAGCTTTTTGGGCCTCAGTGTCCCCGTCTTTCAGGAAGAGATACCCAAATTCTTCCCGCTGTCTTCCCATTTTCCCAGGGTGTTGGGAGGATAAGGTAAGATCAGACGTAGCAACTGCTTTGAACTCCTTGGAAGAAAAATCCTTTTAGACATCAAGGCTTTGTGCTGTTTGCTTCTGTACCCTGCGGCTGAGACCTGAGAACTTGGGGAGATCTACTGTCTGGAACTAGGCTTTCCTAGACTGTAAGACACCTGCCAGCAACTAAGACAAAATTAAAAACTTTCCCTACACAAGAACATCTGGGAACCAAGGGTGGGCAGCATAGGAGGGGGCGATGGTGTGCTGGACCCAGCCTATGCCAGCTCCCAAGAGTGTGTTAAATGTTCAGGAATGTTAGGTAGCTTGCAATAGGCCATTGTAAGAGTTTTTATACCATAGAAATCAGCAATCTCTACAAATCAGGGCTCTATCTTTTTCTTTTTCTCCCTAGAGCTGGTATCCCAGGGAGGGTCTGCGGAAGCTCACTCAGTGTTGCCCTGAGACCATTCGGGTCTCACCAAGCAGTCCCAGCCTGGGTGTGGCACATTTGCCCTCTGGACAGACTCCAAGAGACTAGATGCTTGATCAGTTAAGAAAATGGCCCCAGCCCTGGCTGGTGTGGCTCAGTGGATGGAGTGCTGGCCTGTGAACCAAAGGGTCACTGGTTCGATTCCCATTCAGGGCACATGCCTGGGTTGTGGGCCAGGTCCTCAGTTTCTTTCCCTTTCTTTCTCCCTCCCCATCTCTCTAAAAAATAAATAAATAAAATATTTTAAAAAGAAAATGCCCCCAGTCCAGGAAGTAGTGGGGCAGGAGCAGCCAGTGAGGTGGACTCCAGGGCCAGAGCTAGAAGAGATGTCTCTTCTGTACCACACTGAGTCCTGAGAGTCTAGGAACCAAACCAAAGCTCCAGTTTTATGCTAAGGACTGCTGCTCTGGGTGTTTCTTTGCCCTGGTTCAAACATAGTAGGGATGGGAATGGAGAGACGGGTGTGGGGATGGGGGTGAATGAATGGGGTTGGGAGGCCATGAGAGTTGAACACAGGCATCTGTGAGGACACTCTTGTAGGAGCATAGCTCAGAGACCTCATTAATTATTTGAGGAATTGTTTGCTTGCTTGCTTGGGTTTTGGGGGGTTGTTTCTAATCCAAGAAGTTTGTCTACAGACTGAAAAGGGACTATGCTCACAGATTCTGCTGAAGGCCTCTGGCATGGCAGGCAGTGGGGGATAAACTTGTAAAGCTGATGGAGGAAGCTGCCAATGAGCTGGAATGGGGCAAGGGGCAGCTGTGGGCCTGGAAGCCAGGGAACCTGGGTTCTAGTTCTGGCTCTGCCGTTTGAGCCAGGGCAAATCACTCCCCACCTGTGGGCCTCCATTTTCTCACCTGTACTCTGTGGGTGCCATAGGTGATCTCCAGGGGCCCTGCCTGTGTTCATGTTTCCAACACTGAATTCATCTCTGCTGCACTTGGCTGTCTCTTATCGATGTCCTTCCTCTCACGGGGCAGCATATGAGCTTAGAAGTGCTCCACTACCACCCAGGGAATACCTACTTGAGACACAGCACATTTTTCACTATTCAGGGCACTGGCTCCAAAGCCCCAGAGGTACTGGGCTTCGACCTCGGTTCTTGCCTCCTACCAGCTGTGTGACCTAGAGCAGGTTGACTTCTCTGACCCTATTGCCTCCTCTAAGAAATAAGAGTGATCAGAGAGCCCTCTCCCCAAGGTTTGTGAGGGAAGTATGTGGGAAACCCTTGGCACTCCCTGGGTGTGCAGTCATGGGAGGTGTGGTTGATCCTTCATTCTGAGGGACCCTGCTCTGCTCTCTAGAGCAAGATGACATGGGTGGGCCCAGGAAAAACCTGTTTCTCAAAAGAAGTAGGACACCTTGAATCCTCTGCCAGGGGAAGCGATGCATCTCCAGGTAATCTTACCAGGAAATTTCAACTCAGCAAATAAAAGTCACGACCTCCTTGAAGAGACCCCCATGTTGTCTCAAGGAAACTGCAAAATTGATCTGAGGGAGAAAGGCAGGACACTGTCTGGTTTTGACTTGGGCAGGTCACACAGCTTCTCTAGTTCCTAGTTGCCTTGTTTCTGACACAGATCTCTACCCTGCCCCATTGCCCCAGACAGATGAGGTCATGCTGATGAGCAAAATGAAATCGGTTAAAATGTTTTAGAGTACTTTATAAAGTGTATTATTATCACAAACAATAATATCTTCATGGCCCAAAACAACTCTTAGAGATTTATTGTGGGTAGAAGAATCTTTTCTTTCCTATTCTCTTCCAAGGAGGCCCCGCACCTTGGAGACAGAGTGGAGCTGAACGTCCAGCGTAGTTCACAGTCCTGGCTTCTACCCTCCCACTCGTCCCTCCACTGGGAAATCTAAATGTATTTTTAGGGAACCTCATTCCTCCCGCCCCAGTTTCCTTCCCAGGGTATGCCTGGGAAAGCTCTTAGAACTCAGAGCGGAGGCTGCTGCAGAGCCGTTCTGTAGCAGATTTCTCTCTGACCCTGGGCTTTGGTCCCCAGGAGGGTAGAGCAGGGTAGGAGGCCCGGGCACTGAGGTGGCCAGGAAAACAAAAGGTGTGGCGGAGACAAGGAGCCTGAGAAATGCAGCAAAGTCTGGGGGTGGGGAACACAACTGCTGCGGCCCCCAAGGAGAGCAAATGAGTAAATAGCCCGGCAGCATTCCCTGGTCCCTCTGGAGCAGGCTGAGAGCCAGGCTCCTGGCCAAGCTGGTCAGCTTCAGAAAGTTGGGGGTGGGGCAAATGGGTGACATAGGCTCCCCTGAGAATGGGATAAATAACCTTCAGCAGCAACAATAAAGATCAATTATGACCGAATCACACAACCCCGGTTCCAAAGGCCCAGGGGGTGGGTCTCTTCCTCCTGATCCCTCCAGGTTTAATTATCTGAACAGTCTTTGGACTTCAGGAGACTCAGAGAGAAAGAAGATCTGCAAATGACTAAGCTGGGGAATGACCTTCAAGAAAGAAGTGTCTGTGGGCGTGGGGTAGGGGGCAGAAGATAAGGCAGGTCCCCCTTTGTGCATCTGTGTGGGCGTGGGGTGGGGACAGAGAACTGCAGCAGAGAAAGAGAAGCAGGGAGACAGGCAAGAGCTCCAGGGACAGAAAGAAAACTGGAGTGAGCCCCGAGAGTCCTCTATCTCTGCCCAGTAAGGCAGCCCAGGGGGGAAACTGCCCTCTGAAGGTCCCTCTTGCTCAGCCTTCCCTAGAGTGTTCGTGGCACTTTTGCAGATACTACAGTTGTGGGCAGTATCCTTGGAGGGACTCAAAGAACTCAAAACAACCCTAAACAAGTAAGCATAATTATTTCACTCATAGCTACAGTACACATAGATGCAGAGTCCAGGAAAGTTGTCTCCTGTTCTCCCAGACTTGGAGTAAAGCTTTCTCTCTGACAGCATTCTGGCAAAGTTCTTGTGTGCTCAGCAGTGCCTCTCGCCTCTATCTGGAAGCAGGTTGTACCTTGCTTGGTACCATCTTACACAACTTGCCCAGATCCATGTTCTGCATAACACACATGACTAAAATATATGGCTATGCACAGTGGAGGCAAAGATCAGTTTTACATATGATCAAACCCGTGAAGGTGAATACCTAGCACATAGGTTACACTTCCTGCTAGGATCAAAGTCAGACCCATGGGTTGCCCTTAAAGGAGTTTGGAGGTTGCAATTCACTTGGCTCGGTCCTTTGTTTCTGACAGAGGCACCTACTGTAGGACCCTAATGGTATTTTCATATCTCCTCTAGTTTGGCCCTGGATTCCTGAGTAAACCTTTTAAAATCACAGTAGAGGTCATTGAATCCATTTTCCAGATGAGGAAACTGTTCTTATCTTACCCAAAGCTGGGTCTCTGGACTCCCATTTCCTTTCTAAGTTATTATTCCATCAGTTTTTGCTAATTAGGCATAACTTTATGGATGATAGTTTTGCATGTACAGCCATATGTCATGGTTTGTTAGCAGACAGTAGAAGCTCACCCCAGACTACACTGCAGTCCCAAGCAGCCCACAAAGAAGACAGAACACAAGTTGCCTGTGAGTGTTAGACCCATCCCCCAATGGAGAAATGATGCTCTGCTGTGCTTTAAAATTGCCTTGGTGTATTTATATGTTCGTGTTCTTTTCTGTGTTAAAAATGCTTTCCTATTGTGCTTTGGCTCACTGGGGCAATGCTTTTCTCCTGGTTGTGCCAATAGGCTTTTCAATCAAAAACAAGAGAAAAATCCACGTCTATTTCTTTATATATCTCTGCTTTTTCAGGAAAATAAATATTTGTTAAATTGAATTGGAAAAATTTTTGAGAAAAATGTTTTTGTACCTTGTGTGTTTTGCTGTTATTGTTGTTAAATAAGGGCTTTTGGTGACAGGCCTTTTGTTCTGAGGAAGAGCTTTTTATGTTGGGGTGGGGGTACACTGTGTGGCCAGGGGGCTGTGTCGGGAGTTTTAAAGTGAAAGTCTTCAATTGTGCAAGCCAGCAGTGGCACCCATTCTTTCTTTCCTTCTCCCCCACTTTGTTTCTGTCTCTAGGGCATCTATTCCCTTCTCTCCCCCATACCATTACCCCACACTTGGCCTTCTCACCATGATGTGGTACGAGAGCAGGGCAGACAATTAGACAGTTTTTTTAGTCCCCTGAGGAAAAGCAGAGGTCCCAGTACCACTGAAAGCTCCACTGATCCCATTGAACCCAGAGGAGGGGCAGAGGAAACTGTAGCATCTCACTGGAGATGAATAGAGAGCTGTCCTGGGGCACAGGGGGCCTGGCCATTGGGGTTGCTCCTTTGTCCATCCCAAGGCTATTTCCAGTGTTCGCAATTTACCTGGATCTCTCAAGGGTTGTTTCACACAGTGAGCTTCACTTAGGTGGAGACCCTAATGTATATGGAGGTACAGAATGGGTCCCATCCATTCCTCATTTAGGAGGGAGCAGGGTCCTGCTGCCCCAAAGGCCAAAAAGTCTTGCCTTATTACAGCATCAGCTGTATCTCTAAATCAAGTTGAGTTGAAGAAAAGGCCCTCAGGTGTAGTTCCTTAAGTACAGCTCCCATGAAAGATTCCTCTTGATCAGTTAAACAAATATGGCACTCTCTACACACCCAACATGTAATGTGAGAGAGGCATACGATAATTGTAATATACATTCCTGTTCAAAGAGAAGGAAAAGGGTCCATAGCAATTCTGAAATCCAGCCAGGCAGATGGAATAGTTCTCCATGACTCTTGATTCTGACCTCTGTGTCATCCTTCCTTTTTCATGAAAGATAGCATGTGCTTGTAGCTAAGTAGTTTTTTCAGTTTGCTTCCTGCCAGTAGAACTTTGGGAGCCCAAAAGCCTTTTTTCATTTTGTACTGTATCTACAGTATATGAAAATACTTAGAAAAAAGACAGCCCAAAGACTAAGTTAAAAAGAAAATGTTCAGTAATAGCAGTTATCAGTAAAGGGGAGAGTCTAGATGGGTGTGGCAGGCAGAATAATGTCCCCCTAAAGATTTTCATTCACATCTTAAACCCTGGAAACTATGAATATGTTAACTATGTAGCAAAAGGGACTTTGCAGATGTGATTAAATTAAGGATCTGGAGATGGGGAGATAAGCTTGTATTACCCAGGTAGGTCCAATGTAATCATAAGAATTCTTATAAATGAAAGAGGGAGGCAAGACATTTGGAAGAGGAGAGGTGATGACAGATGCAGAGCGATGCAGAGTGATGCAATTGTTGGCACTGAAGATGTGGGAAGGCGGCCATGAGCCAAGGAATGCAGGCAGCCTCTCGAAGCTGGAATAGGCAAGGAAATGGATTGTCCCCAGAGTGAATGCAGATCTGCCAACTCCTTAATTTTAGCCCAGTGAGAGTCATTTTGGATTTGTAATCTCCTGGACTGTAAGATAATAATAAATCTGTGATGTTATAAACCACTAAATTCATAATGATTGGCTATAGCAGTAAGAGGAAATTAATATAGGAGGTATTAGTGCCATCAAGATATGAACAGGTAGAAGCAGATTGGAGGACAAGATCCACGTTTTGAACATATTAAGTTTATGGAGCCCAGGGACACATGTGTAAGAAAAGCTGGGTATATGAGGCTGGAGCTCAGGAGGGAAGCCTGGGCTGGGCAAAGAGACCTGGGGTTCTAGGAGCTATGGAAGCCGTAAAAATGAATGAAGAATGAGCATGCGAAGAGGTAGAGGATGGAGGGTTACTAGAGGGCAGGCCAAGAAGGAGAAGCAGAAGTGTCCTTGAAGGAGAGAGAGAAGGAACAATTAGCAAGGATTAATTAGGGGCTTCACATCCCCTAACAAAGGTGGTAACATGATGACATAGTTAAGACTCTAGTTTCATTCTGCTTATTCCCTGGGGTCTGCTCTTTATATTCCAGATTGCCTGAATCTCCAGAGTTTGTCTGGAAAGCCTCATGAGATGGGGTTTCATTGCTCCCAGGAACCAAGGGAGGAGGGGTCGGGGAGCAACAGACAAATGTGCCTCTGCAGCAGCCCGACCATCGTCCTAGGGGAGAGGCCCAAAACTGGCTCATAACCCAGGACCTCAGGGTATAGAGTGGCAGAGGGACCATCAGGGTGAGGTTGTCTTTTTTAGTTCTTTGGCGTTTAGCCCGTGGCCTAGATTTTTCCTGCACTGAGGGAACAATACAGAGCCCTTCATCTGGGGGCCAGATGAGACCAACGTGGGGCATCTGGGCAGAGCTATGAGGACCAGGTTATACTGTGGAGGGAGAAAGCTCCTTTCCAGATATTTCCTTTCCTTGATGGAGGCCTTGGTGACTCATCTCCCCCATTCAACTCTGGAGGCTGAGGGATCCTTTAAGTCTTCCTCCTTATACAAACATCCATAAGCAAGCTTATCACTTAGGAATGTTTTTCAATGACAAGAAACAGAAAGACCAACTAACAAAGGTCTAAATAAATTGGGGTTTATTTTCCTTACATAACAAGAAGTCTGGAGGTTGCCAGTAGCTGGCATTGGTTTAGGGCATTACGATAGTAGGGATAACAGCTTGTATTTTTCTTGGCTTTTCTCTCAGAGTCACAGTATGGATGCCACGGCTGCAGGTATCACGTTCCTACTCAAGGTGGGCAACAGGGGGAAGGGATGGTGGCAGGTACAAGGATTTCTCGACACCCAAACAGGTCTTTGCTTGTGTCTAATTGGCCAGGACATTGTCAAAAGTCACCTACAGCTACAGAAGACAAAACAAGTGGCTTTAGTTTTTCCAGCCTTAAGAGTGGAGAAATGGTAAAGGAAAGGAGGTTTGGAATGGGCATGTGTAAGCCAGTCTATTGCTAAAGCGAAGTTTGTTGAATCAAGTAGCCTCTCCTTAAAGGAGATGTTTTGTTCCATTTGAGGGCAGCTGGGGTTTAAGGGACCTCGGACCCCAGTCAGGGACCCCTCACTCACCATAACCAGGCTGACCCCAGATGACCAATCCAGGTACCTGGCACCACGGGCTATATCCTCCTAGTCTCTCCCTCTCTGGGGCTCCCGTTTCATAGAGCCACACCACTGAAGACAAAGAGGAAGACGGCTGTCTTAACTTCCAAGTAATAAAACTTAGGGCTATTTTTTGAGGCCAAAGATAGCTGTTCAGTTAACTCAAAAAGAAGTCAAATCAGTTGTCTGGGATGGTGACTAGTTTTCCCCTCTCAACCAGCTGATAGGCCTTCACAAGACAGCTGGTACCCAGGGCCAGGGGACATAGGCCCTCCTTTTAGGCAGCTGTGCACCTTCCCTTCTCTCCTCATCTCTGGTTCTTCTTCACCTGGTCCCAACTGACAGCCACACCTGTTTACCCTTAGTTTGGGCCATCCTTCAGTTAATTTCTCTGACCTGCAGAAGGAGCATCTCTGAAGCTATGTTGACACCCATCTCCTCCATGCCCACCCACATATTGCCCACCCCACTGCAGCGTGCTGGCAGGGAGACCCACCTCCCTAATAGCAACCCCATGTCAGGTACACACACACTATTAGGAAGATTCCCCAAAGCAATGTGATTCTATTATTTGTGTCTCGGCCCACTCTCTCCAGGCGAGGATCAGGATTTGGGAAAAGTCCAGATCGACCTTCAGGCATGACTCCCACTTGATGCTCGGTGGGTGTCTGCCCTTGTGAACAAGAAGTCAAGCACCTGCTCACTCTCAATCACACCCAGGAGTCTCCTTCATGAGCACGTGTCTGCTTCTGCTGGGCTGAAGGGAGCTCCTCAGGATGTGCTTCAGGAGCTGGACCTTCTCCGTGATGGTGCTCAGCCTGCCTGGGAGCAGAACCAGAGCAGGAGCCTAGCCCAGCAAGGACACTGCAATTCCTAGAGGTTAATGGACAAGGGTCACTCACAGTGACCCCTTTCCTGAATCCAAACAGCCTGGGATGGGGGAGGGGCAGGCTGATCCAGAAAGCATCTTCAAAACTCTGGTTTGGACCTTCTGCTATGCTGTTGAGGGTGTGGAAAGGGGAAAAGGGACCCTCCTATAAGCTGTTGGCAGAAATAAAATTGGCTCAGCATGTTGGAAGACAACTGCCCTTACAGACCAAATTTTAAATGGGCACGTGGATACCTCCGCTGCAGTCTGTTTCCACACCTGTGTTATGTTGTCAAGATTACTCTGAGTTGGAAGCAGCACTTGGGGGATTGGGGGACATACATTTTTTTTTTACTTCAAACATTTCCGCATTTACATTTCTTGATAATGAGCATGTGTTACCTTTCTAATTATAAAAATAGTAAGTGTGAACATTATCTCCCTAGTTCAAATATGCTATCAGTATATGTCAATATACTCATATTATCACCCTGGGAGAGAATTCTGGCTTGGGGGCTCTTGAATTCCACAGGTTGAAGGGTTTATATATATATATATTTTTCTTTTTAAAAATTCATTGGGGTGACACCAGTTCACAAGTTAAAGTTTTGAGTCACTAGGGACAAGACACACCAGGTAAAGGGATGTAGGGGTCCAACCCGAGAGGGCAGAGCATCCAGCCTTCTTTGCTTGGGTGGCCTCATGGCACTCAGTTTATTAAGGTGAAGAAGTAGAAATTAGGAAATAAAAAAATATATAGCAGTCCATAAAAAAGATAAAGTAAATTAAAAGAAATAAAAAGATTATTAAAACAATATAAAAAGCAGTGTGCAACTAAATGATGAAATGAACTAAAACTGACCCCCAATTCAGCCCTCATCTCTCCAGCAGCCCGCCCTGAGGTTGCCCAGCACAACCACTGGTCCCTGTGAAGTCCCCATTGTCCCGACTGCACTGACCTGGGCAGACGGGCTGGGGAGGCAGATCTTCCCTCTACTACTCTGTCCTAAGTGAGGACACAAGCTGCTCCCTAACTGCTCACAGCTGAGCTGAAACCTGCTCAGGGGCTGTTCGGACATAAGCTGGGTGAAGACTTGGGACCCTCAGGGGGGCAGGAGGATGGAGAGAAATGAGTAAGGACCAGGTGCACTCTCTGAGTCCCCCAGCCCTATGCTCAGCCTCCTCGTCTGTTCTTCAGGCTTGCCTTCTCCATTCTCAAAGACAAGATTTGGGGAGTGGGAATATCCAGGCTTTCTGATGGGGATCCTCAGAGCCCCAAAGCACTGCCAGGCCCACCTCTACCAGATCTCCCTCCCTTTTGGGGTCTGACCCATCATAGGGCAATTGATAGAATGTGCAGCCCCTTGGGACCAAAGAGATAGTCTACGACTTGACCTAACTCTGAGTCAAGGGTTTAACCAGCCTGTCTCTCCATTTAATACATTTCCCAAAGTCGGAGTTCTTCAGCCTGTAGTAACCCCATGAGGAGATGCCAATATTCCCCTGAGGTGGGTCTAAGGTTCCCTCAGCCTAGCTGTTTAAGGGCATCTCTGTCAGGTGGTGAAGTATATAGTGCCTGGCCCTCCTTCTGGCAGCTTCCTCTCTGTGCCCCATGTAGCAATAGCTAGAACAGCACCACATCCTCACTTGTCTCTGCGGCTTAAAGAACAACTGCCTTCTACAGCCCTATAGCAAAGAAATGTCTGTTGTGAGAGGAAAGATTGAACACAGATTGCTGCATCTTCACGGTGGAGTAGTCTTGAGCTCGTGAAAGGATAATGGTAAGTGACATGTGTAGATACGAAAGGGTCTATGCACCCAGGATCTGATCTTCCAGAAAAGAAATACTTTCCCAGAAATAAATTCCCAACACTTAGAACAGCTTCCTGTTCTGAGCTTTGGTGTTTCTGTGGCTTTGAAAATATCAAAACAAATTTTTGGTTAAGACTTGAGCTTAAATTTTGAGGGCTCCCCACCACCCAGAAATCTCCTTGGAAACTTTCCCAACTACAGAGCAATCTGGCTCTGAGGGAGGGGCTCCTCACAGGCCCCAGGAGTCTTCTCCTGGTCACTAAAAAATAGCACAATGACAATAAAAACAAAAATATGAGATAAAAGAATGTAATATAAAATTATAAAGGACAAAATAGAGATAAAGAATGATCGAGATAAGTAAAACAGAACTAGTGGACTAACAGATTAAAAGGATAAAAGAGAGAAATGAGCTTTCAGATTATACAAAAGTAAAATCAACAATTTATGAGATTACATGTATAAGAGTGGGAGCTGAGGTTATAAAAACAAAGGAGGGTAATAGTGTTCAAATAGACTAGGGGGATCAGGGATCTCAGCAGCCAGGAGTACCAGGTCTATCCCGTCTCACACAGTCAGGCTTTGAGCCAATTTAGCCAAACCCAACTTCCCTCCCAGACCACATCTCATTGCTTAAACATAGTGGGACCTTTGTTTCAGAGGATTTCCAAAAGCAAATTTGATTGAGAACTAGTAAAGTCTAGGTCCACAATGTCTAGTTCTTAATTCCGAGATCCCAAAACCAAAAATGTTGCTGTTCCTTATTTGGAGGCCTAACGTGATCTGGCTACACTCATTTGGTGAAAAACCTGACCTGAACTGGGGTGAAACTATTTCTAGGATGATTGCTTGTACATTTCCTTTCAGAA
The DNA here is from genome assembly GCA_007922815.1 of Macrotus californicus. Classification (NCBI taxonomy): domain Eukaryota; kingdom Metazoa; phylum Chordata; class Mammalia; order Chiroptera; family Phyllostomidae; genus Macrotus; species Macrotus californicus. Next base: position 139,342 of record VMDR010001170.1, read on the forward strand.
ACATTGATATGTTTGATTACCCTACACGGGGAGCTGCATGCACCTTATCTTTCTAAAATTGTGAAACAATCTGGCCCTGAGGGTTCAAATACAAGATTGTGGACCTGAATTAAAATACTCCACTAGGTACAAGAATGGATATAAAAACTGTGGTGTATTTATATAGTGGAATATTGCAGAGCAATGACAATGACTTATCTCCACAACACACAGCATTATGTCAAGAGAAAAAAGCCACTCTTGGAAGGCTCCAGACCACCTTGCTTGTTTTTGTTCATCTCTTAAAATCTATATATGAAATTCAAACACAAGAAAGCTAATCAGGAAGGATTTCTTTCTTCAAATATAGGCCACCTCAGAAAACACACCGCTGCCCCCCCACCCCCTGCCCCATGCTTACAGCCCTGTTACCAGCACAGGACCCCGTCTTTCTGCCTTCCTTGCTCTGCTTTGTCTCCAGCTCCCTTTCGCTTTCCCCAGGTGGAGTGGCTCAAGGGGTGGTGGCAAATCTTGTTTTGTCATGCTTTTGTCCCATCCCCACTTGGAGTCCCCTTCCACCCTCTCCCTGGCTGTTCACAGGGGCGTTTTATCTTCCTTCATTTCCTGTCTTCCTTGGCTGATGGGTTGCGCATCCCCACGCGGCCTGCTCTCTTCCTGTCCTGTGTCTCCACTGTCTGATCCTTGGGATCGGCTGGTTTTAGGCTTTTGTTTGGGCCACAGGGCTTTCTCTCTGTCTCTGCCTCTCTCTCCCACTACTCACCCTTTCTCCCCCCTCTTCTCCCTGTCCTTTGTGGGACATGTACTTTTATCTCCCTTTGATTTGCTCTATCCTCTTTGTAGAGGGAGAATGAAAGGCTCAGCTAATTGTAGCAGGAGGGCAGTGAAGCCCAGTTCCCCTTCCCCACACCTTCCCCAACAGGCTGAGCAGGAAGGGAAATAAGGGCAATTCAGACTCCCACCTGCTCCGAGTCACCTTAGATCTCTCTCCTCCATGTGGCCCCTCACCACTCATCCATGTATACAGGATGGGGCAAAAGTAGGTTTACAGTTCTAAGTATGCAAAACACAGAGTTTATTCTTGTATTATTATTAATTGTTGTATTGTTTTCCATTCTAATAACTATAAACCTACTTTTGCCCCATTCAGTATATTCACTGTGCATGGGTGTGTGCCAGCCACCGTACCTGTTGCTGGGTGCTGCACAGTGAATAAGAGAGATGTGCCATCTCTGAGTTCACAAGTCATAGCAATAAAGTGGCCCAGGGGTTTGAGAAGGAAACTACAGTAAAAGCCTCAGCAGGGGGACCCAACTCAGAATGGGGCAGGGCTGTCACCGAGGAAGTGTGTCTAACCTGGGCAGGTAGTCAGGTGACAGAAGGGAGGGAAGCAGTTCCCAAATAGAGGACATTGAGTCTAATGGGGGAGAGAGTGGGCAGTGGAATTTATTGTATGAATTTTTGGAGCATAAACTACAGGCCCAGTGATAGAGTCTTGCAAGAGGCTCAGTATCCTAAGGATGAAGGGGAATCACAGAAGTGTTTTAGATGGATATGGGGCAGATCATAGTGTGTTTGGTTGGTGTGGAGAATAGATTGGAAAAGGGCAAGAATGAAGGAAGGGCTAGAAGGCATATTCATTTCCTATTGCAAATATAACCAGCTACCACAAATTTGGTGGCTTAAAAGAATATAAATACATTATCTTACAGTTCTAGCAGTCAGAAGTCCAAAGTCAGATTCACTGGGCTAAAGCTAAGATGTTGGCATGGCTGGTTCTTTCTGGAGGTTTGAGTGGAAAATCTGTTTCCTTGTCTTTTCCAGCTTCCAGAGGCAACCTGCATTCTTTGGGTCATGGCTGCTCCTTCATCTTCAAAGGGCATCACACCAGTCTTTGCTTCCATCATCACATCCCTGTGTGTCTGACCTTCCTGTCCCCTCTCATAAGGACCTTTGTGATTATACTGGGGCCACTCAGATAATCCAGGATAATCTTCTCATCTCAAGATTTTTAACTTAGTCATAAATGCAAAGTCCCTTTTTCCATGTAAGGTAGCACATTCCTAGGTTCTAGGAATTGGGATGTGGACATCTTTGGGGGCTATTGTTCTTCCTACCATGGGAGGCTATTGTGTTACTGGAGGCAGGAGATAATGATAGCTTAAACTGAGCAATAGCAGTGGAGATGGAGACAAGAGGACAGATCTGAGATAATTTTAGGAAATTGACTGATTGGACGTGAGAGATGAGGGAGAGGGATGAGCAGGGATCACGTCTAGCTTGCAGGCTCTAGCAGCCAGCCAGACGGGGATGTCATTTACACGACAGTGAACACAAGAGAAAAACCAGGTGCGAGAGTCCAACAGAGGGGGAGTTGAGTTTGAGCTACTTCTGAGACATCCAAGAAGAAATACCCAGGGGGCAGGTGCACATGTATCTGGAGTCCAGAAGAAGGGTCTGAGGTAGTGATATAAGTTAGAGTAGGGAGTGGAAAATTATGGCCAGCAGGCTGGCAGTCTGTTTTGCAAATTAAGTATTATCAGCCCACTCACTTTTGCATTGTCTATGAGTGCTTTTGCACAACAGCAGCGGAGGTGAATATTTGCAATAGAGATTGTTTAGACCACAAAGTAAGATGGCCCTTTCTTAACATGTATGCCAACCCCTGGGTTGGAGAATCATCAACCCAAAACTGGTATGCAGGGATGTAGGCTAGTCCAGAGCAAACACATGGAATGAGAAGAACATAATGCCCGAGAAATCCAGCATTCAAAGAACAGGAAAAATACAAGAAACCGCAGATGGACATTGAGAGTGAGATGCCAGAGACATAGGAAGATGATCAGGAGGGTGTCTTGTTGCAGAAGAGAAATGTGGCAGTTTTAAAATATGTCCACAAATTGTTTGATACAGTAGGGGTTCCGAATATTCCACCCTAAAATATGCCACTTTAGCATAAGTATTATTTTGAGGTGAAGACAACTAAGGAAAAACAAATACTAAAAAGAGTTCCCTGGCCTTCCCCACCATTTGCCTAGAAGCACACTTAGGCTCTTTATCACCAGAGACTACACTGAGAGGAATCTACGAAACAGCTTTACTAACTCTCATTTCCATTAGCTTTTCCCATGTATTAGTTTGCCATTCTCAGAAGCCTGAACCCTCTTCCTTTGTCTTATCACTTCTCTACAAATTCATTGTTTTTTGTTAAGATGCTACAAGCCTAAGTTCTAACTACCCCTTTGAGTTACTCATCACTGTCTCTCCTGAGCATATGAGCCGTGCATATGTTGATAAACTGTTTTTCTCATGTTCATCTCTTTTGTCAATATAATTTGCAGGGCTTCAGGCATTAAACCTAACAGGGTAGAGGGGAAAAGTTTGGTCCTTCCCCACAATATTCATCCTTTTAAAAGGCAAGTCTAATTAATTCTCCTCCCTTTGAATGTGGGCTAAACTTATTGACTCACTTCTAAGAAACAGAATAAAGTGGAAGTGACAGTATGTGAATTTGGGGACTTGATCATAAAAAGACTGTAAATTTCTTTTTTTTCTTTCCAGAGGAA